>JAVTVY010020403.1:0-74348 GCA_036873755.1 Hanleya hanleyi
GCTCTCTGTGATCGCATCACTAGTGGCATTCGTCTCCCCGGGCTCATCTTCACTGGGTCTGACCCTCCCGGGTGCCACTTTAGTGGGAAGTTGTCGCCCAAACCGTAGAGACGGGGCATGAATCAAACGCTGATGCCGTCTTAACTGACTGGGTCGTTTGAAGACCTCATTCATTACATTGTTCCGTCGCGCCCTCGTGGAATGAGCGTTCGTGGCGCAGTAAAGGATCCTCCCGATGAAATGACCGTGCGCAGGTTATACAAGTATACCGTGCGCCGTTGTGGATGGAGTACTCGTGCCGTCGCAAATCTTCTGGGCGAGTAAACTGCTTCTGGGAAGTTGTGCAAGTGAACATCTTGGTGGTTGACAGTGTCGTAGCTCCCCTCGTCAGAAAGGCTCAGGCTGGTGAGGCAGGCTTAGGGTGGTCAGGCAGGCTCAAACTGGCGAGGTGAAGCAGGTCAATGAATGCAGCAATGCCCTAAAAATTCTCACTTTTATACACCTACATAGAAGTGCCCGGATGCAGGCGCGGACGTCACCGAAAACCCCCACAAACAACTCACCACATGCAGTCGCCTCCTCAAGACCCACATACATACCCGGATCAAAGACACGGACGTCAGCGAAAAAAAACCCCACAGACACCTCACTACATGCAGTCGCCTCCTGAAGAACCTCATACATACCCGGATGCAGGCGCGGACATCAGCGAAAATTAAACCACATACACCTCAGTACATGCAGTCGCCGCCTCAAGACCCTCATACATACCCGGATGCAGGCGCGGACGTCAAGTGCCCATGGCTACTTTCTCCACGGTGTTCAAGGCCAGTTTGACGAATCCCCACATGTCTGGTATAGCCTTCATGCATTATGTTCATATAGAAAACACACAAGACAGGCTTTTTTGGTGAGATCTCATTTTGTTTTTTATTCAACAATAAATAACAATAACAACGTGAGAACAACCATGTGAAAACGGAAGCCCAGGGGGCTTGTACACTGAAATCGATAGAACTTAAGCCCAGAACAGGGGGCTTTTCGTGAAAGAACTTAAGCCCAGAACAGGGTGCTTGTACATTCAAAGAACTTAAGCCCAGAACGGGGCTTGTACATTGAAATGATGGGCGGCCCAGTCATATACGACTACATCGCTGTCCTCGGCCTTGGGGTACTCGTCAAACATCTGTACGATGGTAGATAAGGTTCTTCCCCGGCATCGATGGTACAGGTAAAACAAGCAATATTGTCCGCACACGCTACTGGTCAGGCTTTGCAACGTTTGACTGTTCCAGCACCACGTCTCTGTGCCTTGATCCATGAAGTCTGTTAAATCGGGATGGAGGGGTGGCAGGCCGTACGGGTCAAAGTATTCGCCCTGCTGTTCTGTCAAGTACACGGCCACCCAATGTTTACCGGGCCGATCCATCGGGTCCGTGTTGAGAACGTAAGCAGCAGGATACATACGGTCTAATGGGAACACATCTCGGGCGAACACCCCTTGAAAAACCATACGTGTCTCTGGGTCATTCTCCAGCACGGTGGTTATCTGGTCTGTATCCATGTTAGGTGGCAAAGTCACACAGGACGTTGCGCGCCTTGTCTACTTGAATGATGTTGTCAAACTCGGCTCGGGCAAAGTGGATTTCCAACCGTAAATTGCCTTGCTTGGCCAGGGCCAGCTGATGGTCGTTCTCTAAGGTGGGGGTCGATCGAAACAGAACAACGTGTATCCGTTCGCGTAGTCCCCCGACTGATCATATTCCCTTCGTCCTGGTTGATTTGACCGGTAGCTGGAAACAGGCTCTGATAGGCTCGAATGAAATTCGCGCGCCCAAAGTTCGGTGTTAAGGCCGTGGCTGGGACCTGTTGTCCATCCACATGCAGCTCCGCTGAAACTGGTATTTTCCATACAGGCCAGGATCAATCGCTTGGGTAGTTCCCCCAGGAACAGGTTTTCTTTGTAGCCGCTCATATTTCCAGCTGACACAGAGAACAATTTGGTTTGCACACGTCGGATAGGGTACTGGGCTGGTTTTGTTTCCAATGCTTTAAGGTGTCCCAATTGAACGGCTGGATTCGGTTTCACTTTTCGGACATACAGGACTGCGTCTTAGATGACAATCTTATAGTCAGCTGCATGCCCTTCTACGTTAGTGGCCATCAAGTCGAAGATCGGAGGCGCCCGTATCAGTCGGATTTTGATGGGGGTCTTGTTCAAGAGATACCGCTCTTGCATGAAAATGTCTGCGTGCAGTCGACCCATGAGACCCACCGAGACGCCGTTTGCGGTGAAAGCCTTCCGTTTGTTATATCCCGCATTGTCGTTCTCTGCGTCCATGTGCTCGTCTGTGTCTTGGTAGAATAAAGCGGCTGTCAGCTGAGATTGTTTAGCCTCTCGTCCATGCGACAACAGCGTCTCGATGTAGGCTCGATAGGGGTACGCGTTGGTCGAGTCACTGATGAGTTTGTCGCAGAGAAATATATCCACCTGTTGAAACATAGAGTGCAGCCAGAGATTCGTCGGGCCCACCGTTGCTGGAGCCATCCCCATTGACGACCTTGGCTTTCACATACAAGTATGTATGGGATAAAGCCACATAGGCCGTATCCGCATTACTGATGGTGAACTCGATGGGCCCTGTTTCGTTGATGCTGGAGAGCGGAAGATGCTCCACCCATAATCCTTGTTCGACACTGGTCTGTGTGGATTTGTGGATGTGGAGGGGCAGGACTCTGCATGGATCAAGGACATGTTTAAGAAAAGATATCCTGGGTCTTCGATGTGCGTCGTCGCTGGGTCGGTCGTCGACTGGTGCGTGGTCTCGGTGGTGCAGGTCTTTTATTCCGTACGGTGCGTTGTGATTTGGCACCATCCTCGAGGATCGATGTGCGACCTGCATTGACGCATCAGGTCATTCACTGAATCCGTCATGTGGGTCGCGGTGATCACTTGATTCTGTACCAGTAGTTCGCCTTTATCATTCCAAGTCATGTTAGGATTCTGTTTCATTCGTTGTAATACCATGCCAGCTAGTTTCTTGAACGATGCAGGTACACTCTTCAGCACTTCGTCTTCCACCAACTGTGGGTCTGTGGGTGGTACCCCTGGTAATGGCGGCTGTTGGAGCGATGCTAACGTCGGCGGTGTGTCGCATGGTGGTGGTGATGGTGGTGGGGTAGAGAGGGTTTTGTATTGGTCCATGAACATCATGTACCGTTGAAGCGTCTGATTGTACCGTTATACTTTCTCACTGTCGCTTAACCCCGGTCTTTGTAAGATCTGTTGCATCTCTTCAACGAGGGTGTTTATGGTCTTCACCGTAGGTGGAACAGGGTAGGGCGATTGGAGGTTTTGAAGGGACCGTGGTTCGACGAGGACCATTTTTTCGTGTGGTTCATTGTCGGCCGAAGAGTCCACACAATACTGGGCCCAACACGGAAGCGGCCAACGGTGCTAAGATGGCCCCGAGAAAGCCGCCTTTCGGTAACATCTTTTTCTTTTGTGTTTGAGAGACTCGCTTCTGGACTAGGGTTCGAAGACCTGTCTTATGCTTGGTCAACTTGGTCTTCTGAGCCGGAGTCAGTGGTACGTTGCCTTTTAACAGGTTGCACCCGATCTCGCACAGACAGCGTACAAGGTCAGGGTCCGCACCGCGTACAATGGTTCGGACCAACTCGGGTGGGGCCGTCTTCAATACACGGAGCGTCGGAGCGTGCTTCCGTACTCGCGCAGACATCATGTACAACTAATGCCAGAACCCACAACTCTGCTCTTTTTATCTACCTCAGAGAACAGAGACAAAGTCAAGCATGCTGTGGTATTAATTCTTTTTATTATCCCCATCATCAAACACACACACACTTCAGCTGGGGGAGCCACTATGGGTGTGTTTACATTATTTTTGCATGTACATGTGGTGGGTCTCTCCGGAAAAGATGCCGGTCCGTAGTCGAAGGTGGTCGGGGGTGGCTTGCTTGAGGTCGAAGAGCATATACCCGTGCTGAGGGGTTGTCGCATCTTTGAAGGCTTCCAACGCAAACGATGTGCGGCCGGGATACATCTGTCTCGCCAGGTGCAGCAGTTGAGTGGTATCTCTCGGGTTTTTGAAGACCACCAGGTAGTGGGCATTTAAGCTGATGTTCCGATGTTCTTTGTTTTTACTGAACAGATTCTGCACAACTGCCTTTGGTAAAGAGTTGGGTGACCCGCGCATCCGTCTCCGCCTTGAGATCATCCAGAACCACCAAGGTGTCCGGTTCCAAATCGGCCAGGTTGGGTAGGCCTTCCACGAACGTGATGTGGGGCATTGCTGCATACGCTGCCTGCCATTCTCCGTAACACCACACGATTCGAGCAATGGGTGGGGTGATCATGCTGTCGGTGTGTTGAAGGAGCTTTCTGACGAAGTGCGTTTTGCCGGAACCCGTCGGTTCACTGTGAGGGATGAAATCCGGTGGGTTTTCAGACGTAGTGGGTGTACTTGGTGTAGGTGTTGACTGTATACTTGGTGTAGAGCTCAATGTGGCTTGTACACGTGGTGTGGTGGTGGTGATGGGTTCGTTACGGGGTTGACTGGTGCTATCTGTAGACTTGTTTCACTTTCACTCACAGCTGGAGTTCTCAGTTGGTTAAGTAGCGTGCTGACATAGACTACGTCGTAAAACACACCTCCGTACAACACACTCAGCAGGGTTAGCAATATCACCATAAATCCCACTTGCGCTTTGCGCGTTTTGGGAGACGCTGTGTTTAGAGGCAGCTGCTGTTTGTCCATAGCACCGTGGTCGAACGTGGAATGAAGGATGACGGCAGTGGTGTCTGGCTTTATAATCATTTCACCTGGTTGGCAGCGACCCAGGAATTGATGGAACTGGGCCAGCCTTGCCATTTGACGAAATGAAACAGTTTGCCACGTCGACGTTCCGTTTTCAAAAGCTGCTCCACCGTGTAGTAGTCTTGCCTTGGTTTTACGACAGGCTGTAAATCCGTCTCGTAAAACGTCCCTAGCAACGGTTCACCTTGAAGATCTTCCAGTTCATAGACTCGCTGCTGTCGGGGTAGGCGCCGTTTAATCAGGAAGTGCTCATCGCTCTAGTTGGGCAAGTAACTTTTCTCAAATTGACCTTTGACTTTACTGATCCGTACAGGGTCCCCTCCTTCGTCGTTCGCTGCGATTGGCTGGGGTACGAGACACGCCGGACTTGGGCTTCATTGCGTTGGGTCACGGTAATGGGGGCTCTCTCTATACTCCGGTGATAGGCTCGATTGTAACCACTCACAAGTTTCGGGAGAACATCGATGTACCGCCTTGTATTCTAAAAGGTGAAATATTTATACATGCGGCCTTTGAATGTCCTGTTGAACCTTTCCACCACAGAAGCCTTGGTCTCGTTGTACGTATAGAAGAAAAACACCTTCTGGGCTCTCAGAAACTGTTGGAACGGTCTGTGGAGGAATTCCGTGCCTTCGTCGGTTTGCAAATACATGGGTTTGCGCCCGGTCTTGAAGATGTCCTTGAACGCCGCAATGAGATTCGCCCCCGTTTTCGTTCGGATGGGTACCACCCACGCATACTTCGACAGGATATCGATGCACGTCAAGATATACCGATTTCCATCGTTGTGTTTGGCAAAGGCGCTCATATCGACCAAATTCGCTTGCCATTGGGCATCTAGTCCTCCCACGATGACCCGGTTCCGTAGAAAATGACGACGGGCAGCTCGATGTAAGGTATAGGTGTCTTGTTTTCTTAACCAATCTCGGACTTGACCACGTTGTATCCCCTGGGGTTTGGCCGCTCGATAGAGAGCCGTCAATGCACTATAGGCCGCCGGACTGTCGGGGCTGTAGTATAAGTTATCCAACACCTTCTCCCAGCTCTTCATGGTGACAAATGATGATGGACCCTGGCTCTATCGTTTATTTATAACGGGTATATCTTGGGCCGGAGTTTGTTCTTTGGCTTCTGCCAGCACAGTGTCCATGGTAAATGACCAGTCCAACTCGTCTGATGACCGCTTGATAAACACTTGATCCACATCTACCACGGCATCTTCCAATGCAGACCATAGATCAGGGTGAAGGGTAAAATGCACTGTACCCCCATCTAGCCGAGCCAATTGAGCAAAGAAAGTTCCGCGTCTGATGTACACATCGTGACACAAGTGGATGAGGTCGCCGTCCAGTTCACCAGACAACACCCGTTTGAATTTGGTCCAGCCCTCCCGGGACAGACGAATGTGGGCCGGGCACGGTTGTGTAGGGTCCGCATCACAGATGTCTCCCACCTCCTCCATGATATCGACCTTATCCGCATAAACGTGCAGGAAAACCTCGGGTTGTCAAGCTGAGACACGCCAGTATTATATGCTCCGTCATGGTCAGTACGTGAATGGTACCAGATTTGATTGTCTCTCGTATTTATAGGGAGAACCCCGTGAGATGAAAGGATCGGGTGGTCATGTCACTGGGCTGACTGAGTCTAGCCGGATAATCAATGGTATCCTCGTCTGCCTCCGCTTCATTGCTAGAAATTTGTTCATTGGGTTCTGCCGCCGCTTCTCTCATGGCACGAGTCCACTCCAACTCGTCTGATGACCGCTCGTCCGGTGTAAACAGCTGGTCCACGATAGGTACCACTTTCTCGAAGGCTGTTCACAGGGCGAAGCCTCGCGTAGGTCTTGGTAACCATGGTAACGGCCCAGGCGTGGGAAGAAAGGTCCACGGTGTACGTAGATGGCATTGTCTATGTGGATGAGGTTTCCGTCGAGCTCACCGCTCAACACCCGTTTAAATTTGGTCCAGCCGTCACGGTGGAGCGTAACCGTATTAGATACGGTCTCAGTGCGCGACCAGCAAACATCTCCACGGTCTTCAACGAGGGTGACTTTATCTTCATAGTCGTGCAACCCCACCCGGGGTGTAAGGGGAAGGATGGCTCGTAGGACTGGTGACATGGTTGACCCAATGACGAACGGTGAATGACGCACACGGTGTCTGACCCTCGTATTTATGGTCAGGTCCCACTGTCAATGCCACAGCGCCAGGGTCAATAGGGCAAAGACTATTGTGAGGCCAACCAGCCGTCGCTGGTTCCGGCGTGAGCGCTCGTGGTCCATAGCCCGAGCATCAAGGATGGCGGTCATAGTCCAGTAGTGGTGAGTGATGGCACACCTCTCCATCGAGTGCACTCTGTCGAGGACCGCTTCTGTGAACTCGTTCAGGATCTGGCGTCGCCCCCTCGTTGTCGTCGCCATCTGCAAACATGGACCGGACCACTGCTCGGTAACCCGTGAGTGAATTCACCATGGTGGCATGCTGTAAAATGCGAGTCGCATAGGGCTGGATCTCCGTCATGGCTCTGCAACCGTAGAAATGAAGGTGTGGGATCCAGAGGGATGTGTTTTATAGACCATGTCACACATGCGCGCCTATACGTAGCTCTACGGTTGTAGTCCGTGATACGTACTATTCTGATTGGTTAGTGCAAAAAGAGAGCAACAACAACAACGATTACAGCGCCGGAGGCACGAGTCCACTCCAACTCGTCTGATGACCGCTCGTCCGGTGTAAACAGCTGGTCCACGATAGGTACCACTTTCTCGAAGGCTGTTCACAGGGTGAAGCCTCGCGTAGGGTCTTGGTAACGGCCCAGGCGTGGGAAGAAAGGTCCACGGTGTACGTAGATGGCATTGTCTATGTGGATGAGGTTTCCGTCGAGCTCACCGCTCAACACCCGTTTAAATTTGGTCCAGCCGTCACGGTGGAACGTAACCGTATTCGATACGGTCTCAGTGCACGACCAGCAAACATCTCCACGGTCTTCAACGAGGGTGACTTTATCTTCATAGACGTGTAACCCCACCCGGGGTGTAAGGGGAAGGATGGCTCGTAGGACTGGTGGCATGCTTGATCCAATGACGAACGGTGAATGACACACACTCTGTCCGACCCTCGTATTTATGGTGAGGTCCCACTGTCAATGCCACAGCGCCAGGGTCAATAGGGCACAGACTATTGTGAGGCCAACCAGCCGTCGCTGGTTCTGGCGTGAGCGCTCGTGGTCCATAGCCCGAGCATCAAGGATGGCTGTCATAGTCCAGTAGTGGTGAGTGATAGCACACCTCTCCATCGTGTGCACTCTGTCGAGGACCGCTTCTGTGAACTCGTTCAGGATATGGCGTCGCCCCTCGTTGTCGTCGCCATCTGCAAACATGGACCGAACCACTGCTCGGTAACCCGTGAGTGAATTAACCACGGTGGCATGCTGTAAAATGCGAGTCGCATAGGGCTGGATCTCCGTCATGGCTCTGCAACCGTAGAAATGAAGGTGTGGGATCCAGAGGGATGTGTTTTATAGACCATGTCCCACATGCGCGCCTATACGTAGCTCTACGGGTGTAGTCCGTGATACGTACTATTCTGATTGGTTAGTGCAAAAAGAGAGCAACAACAACAAAGATTACAGCGCCGGAGGCGCTCCTGGATCCCCTGGAAAATCTTCTCCACCTCTCATGGTATAGCTCCGGTGAGGCAGGCTCAGGCTGGTGAGGCTCAGGCAAGTAGCTCCTCTCGAGAGATAGGCTCAGGCTGGTCAGGCAGGCTCAGACTGGTCAGGTCAAGCAGGCCAATGAATGCAGCAATACCCTAAAAAGTCCCACTTTTATACACCTACATAAAAGTACCCGGATGTAGGCGCGGACGTAGGCGAAAGCATTCTACTACCCGGATGTAGGCGCAGACGTATGTGAAATTCTAGTACCCGTCCATTGGTTCTCTTATCGATCGTTCACTGGCTCTTTTTCTCGACCGCTGATTGGTCCAAATGGAACTGCCCACCTTCCCACGTTAATTTACAATCCCCTTTTTGTGCTCAAGCTTTGTATATCGCTGCCGCAACATTGTTGCCGAACGTTGCCGAAAGGGAGACCTTTTGACCTGGATGTGACCTTTGACCTTTTGCCCCGACATTCACCAGCGCACTTCCGGTGATGCCGCGCACTTCCGGATAACCCGCGCGCGCGCACTGCGGCCGGGGCGGGCCGGGACGGGAAAAACCCGGATGAAAAATCCGGACCCTACGTCTAAGGAAAAATTGGAACTCTTTTGTGTTCGGAGGTAGTTTTTGTGAAACCGGAAGTGACGTCTGTGCGAACAACCCACACCACAAAACCACAACCACGGACTCATATGGGGTTGGTCAAACACACTGCCACGCACCCCCAAACTGCCTGCTTTCTATACTACGGCCAGACTGCGCATGCGCAAACCCTTGAACACGAACGAACCATTAGCACCATCGGATGCTGCTTCACGAGGGCTTCAAAATAAGACCTCATACGACTCCATCGGATCAATTGTGACCCATGTCGGCGCCAAAATGTCTTTTTCCATATATTTGGTATACTGCGCATGCGCAGAATGACGGGAGTTTCACGTCACATCCACCCAGTCGGATGCTGCTTCACGAATGCTTCACATTGATACCTCACTCGACCCCATCAGACCATGAGGGGCCTACCTAGACCCCAAAACGTCTATTTCCAAACCCTTTCCCAAAATTCCCTGTCTGCCTGGATTCCAGCGAATAAAAAGTTAATGTTAATCATAAACAACATACAATTAATAATACTATCAAATAATTATGTTTATTATATTTATCAATATAATACAGACAATATTATGACTGAATCATGGTAACAGATATTCAAGGGTATAGGGAGCGTGTCAAAAGTTTTGACGTTCAAACTAAAAGAATGCGTCAGAAAATGAACAGGTACTCGTTCTTTTTCTTCCAGCAAACGAACGTTCGACAGTCAGAAAATGAACACTACCCCGTCAGAAAAATGAACGTCAGAAAAAGAACATTCTTTTTTGAACGTTCAAATTAGTATGTATGATAGCGGTCAGAATTCGCTGAAGGGCTCACATTACGGCTATCGTGTCGACTCTTATTAGAACGAAAACAAAAAACAAAACAAAAACAGAACACTCGAAAAGGCAGCACCTTTGAGACTTAACTGTATTTATTTTGCACTAGCTTTCGTAGGTATATAACCCACTTTCTCTGAAGAAGTACTTTCGTTCTTTCAAAGCAACTATGGCAAAGATTTGACGTTTATCTACAGCAAATTCAATAAATGTATTTAATATAATAAAAGTGGATCTTTCGTGCATATTCTGGGGAATTATTTACCGGGAATTATAGAACGAGCGACATATAGGAACTAACGCGCGTGTATTATTTTTTTGGAAGAAAACGAGATGAACTATATAATATTAAACTTCGACAGAGAAATATCACCATACTGATTTGGTTTTATTAAAAGTCCGATGTGACCAAATATCGTAAAGAATGATACAATAATCGGGTGAACAAGTTGGTGAATTAAGCTCCTTAAAATGTTCGTAATTTGAATTAATTTGATAGACAAATAAGGACTTTGTTGTGATATCAAACCACACATTATTATGTTACGTATTTGTATGACATTTATATAACAAATTTGATAGATGGCGGATGTTGATCCCGAATGTTAACCGTATATGCTATTACAAGCGTCTAGTCCGTCATTCATAATCCAGCCGTCGTCCATTAGAGAATATCCGCGTCCATAATCCAAAGACCTATTCCATTTCCATATAACAGTATTAGCACCAAATTCAAAAGACAAAAGTATACATAAACATAGGCTTGTTTCCTGCAAGAGAGAAGCGGTCAACAGTTTTCAATGATGCCGGCAAGACATCATGATGTTCCAAAATATCAAATCCGTATCGCTGATCAGTATTCTTAATCCATAATATTCGTTATAGAGTCGTCATCTAAAAATGATGCTTCACGACCCCTATTGCACTGTCCGACCTGCTCTGTATTGATAGTGTGTGACGCGCGTGGGCCGTCTGCACATGAGGCCCAGAAAGGGGGAAAACTCAAAGTCGTTGCCGTTCCCGGGTATATAGAGTTGTGAGGTGCATGTGTGCTTCATTGCATCAGATTTCTTCACCGCTACTAATTTCGTATGGAAAATAGTGATAGTCTCCAGGTCCAGATGGCTTTTGATGCACACCAAATGACCATCCGGGATTTTCCTGGTAGGCCGTAACTGAGACTGTCAGCACTTGAAACTCGACATAATATTGTTTCAATTTAATTTATTACACATCTTGCGGTGTTCTAAATGCTGTTCGTTATATTTATTATTTGGTGTCAAAAATGATCCATCACGGAAAGCCCCTTGAACAGATGTACATATAGCGTTGATTTTATTATCGTATTTTGATAGATCAATAAAGCTCAATAAACGATTCACTTATATTTCACCATAAAGTTAATATTGAGTGGCCTAAAATAAAAATAATTAACAGGATCAAAAGGTGATTTGCCGTTCCCGTGCTGACCAAAGTATGTTCAATAGATGCAATAAATAAAAGAGCATCTCGCTCGTCCTATGACGCCTTTTGTTTTGATTAGAGCATTATGTTCATCCCTGTGGATGATCACTAAGTCCAATAATGTTCTTTTCTTCTCCCAAGGACCACGATCAGGAAATGCAAGGAGTCCCCATGCAGTTCGAAAGCCGTGCTTCTCACAACAGGACAAGATCAATAGTTGTTGAATGCATAGCCCCCCACCAATCATGCACCAGAATTGAGATGTCTTTAGCTACGGGTAGGAAATTGGTCATGTTTTGAAATTATTAATATGCATTCATCGAATTTTTAACACCTGTCTTGGTTTTATAAATATAAAGTATATTTGACGCAGCTCATTTCCTGAACTGAAATTATAAATTTATTATAGTTCACACTTGTTTAATTGGAATTTATACATCTCCATACTAACATTGTCAGAATCCTGGAGCCTAGTTTTCCATCTTTGTCCACACATGGATGAACTTTGTCAGAGATATATAATGGAGAACATAAATCGCAATAGTAATCAAGAACAAGAAAAGAAAAAAACGTGTTTCCTTTTTGCTTGGAAATATGCCAATTGCATCCGCGCTGGGGGAGAAAAGAGAACTTGATCAGCTCCCTATTTCCAGAGTAACCACAATATCGCCATTCACTTGGTTTAAATAGTTTATTTGACGACAGGAGCGCAATAAGCCGAACTTATTAGTGCGTCTCCCAGTAATCGTAGAGGAAATACATAGTGACAAAAGTATAATATAGACATATAAATATACGAAAGTCATTCACTTATATAACGATTTATCCTTATGACATTGGGAATTTTTTGTCTTCAGTAATATTATCTTCAATAAGAAATGAGTAAATCAGGGAAAGTATACAGGCCTACAAACTACATGTATGATCATTATAAAAAGACATGGCCCGACTGAATCACGCAGAGACGCCATGCAGCTCCCGTCATATCTCAAGGTAGGCCGCCATGTGAGGTCTCTTATTTGTCAATAAAACCATGGAGTTCAAAGTTTTAATTCCATGATAAAAAAAATAAACCTTGAATAAAACAGTTCTGATTGCCAACACATCAAGCCATTTCTTTAAAAAAGATATATGGACCGATTGATTCACGTGGAGACTTCATCACGCACGTGGCGCCCGTCATTATGCAACCTGTGAGGGCCCCTTCATTTGTAGGCTAAATAAAACAAAAGGACGCAGTTCAAACACCAACACATCAAAACATTTCTTTAAAGAAGATGGATATTTTTCATAGACCAATGTATTGAAATATCCTTTGCGGAGCCTAAACCCTTCCTTCTTTCCCGCATACAAAGTATTCTCTATAGGGCCCATTTCCAGCGCACGAACTTCATTTTCAATACATACTATCGGCTTCTTTATTAAAATTATACCATTTCCAGGCATTACAGATCGCTGGAATACGTTTGTAAGTTGATAAAGAAGAATCATTTAAAGTAACATGTCCATGACGAAAGAATCTATCCACGGGACGCAAGCGCCGTAGGCCATGACTTTTGATCGCCCGACCGAGAATCTCATTTTTTTGGTGGATGAAGAAGAGATTCACGAAATGTAAAAAATTCAAACAAGTAAAACACTGGGGAAAATAAACAAGAAAGAAGTCATTAATTTATCTTGTCAAGTATTATATAAGCGAACACTCATATATAGGTGGTTCCATCCGCCCATTTATTATTATTTACTTATTTATTTATTTATATATTTATTTACTTATTTATTTGTTTATTTGATAATACAGCACTTGTAAACAGCTTTAACAAACTAAGATATGTAACGTGTAATTAAAATAAAACATTGAGTTGATGGGCTGCGAAATCCGTACGGGAAGCGGCCCTTAAACTGCAATTTCAATCAATCTAGGTGGTGACAAACCGCTGAAGCGGAGACGGGACAAGAAAAAGAAAAACGTTTTACTTTTAGTTTTACCCTTTTTTTATTGAAGAAAATCACCGACATCGGTAATACCACTCCACATGATTACGGAATGCATTGAATATATACACACACGAAGCAAAAGACATGGCAAATTACAATAAAATCTATAACACGGGAATGACGCGCGATGAGAAAGTAGATTTGATCCGGCGCGTTTCTTAGTATCGGGATGGCAGTTTTCTGTATGTTGTTTATTTCTGCTCGCGTCAAACGTCAGCCGTTTGCGCACGTGAGAAAATGAACATGCGAAAACGAACGTGCGAAAATGAACGTCAGAGTGCATTAAAAAAATGAACGTTCAAAAATGAACGTTCGACTGTTCATTTTCTGACGCTGCTGTGTAAAATGAACGGCCTGACGCATGCGGAAATGAACGACCTCCTGTTCAAAAATGAACGCGTTCGCGTCAAAACTTTTGACACGCTCCCTAAAGTTAAGCCGATCATAACAATATATAACACCATGGTATTGTTGTAATATCACCCAGGTATTGATCTTTGGTTAAGAATGTAATGAGATACATGTACACGTTCTTTGTGTTATTCTGTATGCAGTTCATTCTGTATGTATTTTATACATGTACATATACCAGAAGTGGAATTGAAATTTGAATAAAATAATCAAAATATGTTAGGTTTTTACCTCTACTCAGGAAATGAAGTCTTTGTTTCTAGAAGCTAAATCATTTTAGACACTCAAGTCCTTACCTGCTCAAGGAAGATAATTTTGTAAAAAAAAAGGTAATCCACACTGGTGCAGAGCAGAAATTTTTTATGACCTTTGATGATATTTGTTGAGCATGCTGCAGGACTTCAACTTCCATGAATCTGATATTATCCACACAATCCCATTCTACATGATATTTTTGCCATAGCACCGATAAACTAGATCCCTTCATGTATGTGGTCTAGATCCAGGAGCTATTGGGAGCTGCAGGTTTTGTAAAAGTTAGATCCAATTATTCTGAGAGAAGGAATGAAGTCCGGCATGGTTGGTTTAAGTTAGAACTGGGCATCCTTGGAAATGTCTGACCGATTGACACATGTATCACTCTGCCGGTGGTCATTACATGTGTAATGTTTATTTCCTGAGGAATCAGCTGATATCCAATGGGAGACGGGGGGGGGGGGTTGTGGCCAATCACTGACTCTGATTTTCACCACCTCTGTCATTCCACACCTTTCTGACACAGCTGAACCAATCAATAGTCTGTTTTGGTTTTTCCATTTCATCCAGTACATCCATTGTGTAACAGTCCTGTTGCATCTGATATCAGAAGTGCTGAATCCATGACCTGCAAGTTGGAATCAATTGTATACATATTTAATATCAAAACTCACTTCATTGAAAATGTTTATGGCCTTCATTATATTTCATTCTTTCGTCATACACAACAAGATGAAATCCATTATACCAGTTCGCACCTTTCATACGTGTACTTAATAGAACTGGAACCTGACCATGTTACAAGAATTTGCAAATGTATGAAATGAGAACGGAGTACTATGAGAACTTAATCCAATTTATGAGTGATCAATAATATGAATTCTGAAGAACGATGCTGGATCTTGACCACTGGTTGGATTGTTGGAGTTCATGTTAGTGGCATGAGCATGATAAGAATCCAGTATATCATAATCTAAAACAGGATTGTTTTTATCAGTAACTTCTCTATGGAGCAATATTTTGACAAACGAAAATTAGATCACAAAAGAGAATACGTATACTGTGTTTGAGGAATATTTTTGTCTCCCCAATGGAAGGCGAAATTTGAATGAATGGTCTGTGTTGTCAGTGTGTCTGATGTCTCCCTTGCAAAGACAAGAACATTTTCTATGTAATTTATTATTTATTGATATATTTATTGATTTTCTTTTTGTCTAATTGTCTTCTGTTCAAGTCATTTGGCATCGGTAAAACCTAAAATGTATATGATGGTCTCCTTCTTTCATCTAGTGATGACAAAGCATGTGAAATGTGATCGTATGGCAAATAAATGTCCAGTGGTATGTCCAGGGCTTAAAACTTAAAAAAAAAAAAAAAAAAAAATTTGGGAAAGGTTCCATCCATGCTATCAGTCAAAAATCTCAATAATGTACGCCTACATGTGGAATGTAGACACCCCTTTACTTCAGCTAGAATTCAGAATAAGTTTATCAGGTTTTAACAAGGAAATTATTACAAAGAAAAGGCTTACAATGTTGTTCAAACAAAAAGTATATGTATATTATTTATCAGCTTTATTAAATAAGTTTACAGACTCACGCAGCTAGATCAATTTGATGCTTCTGCAATATCAAACCATTACTGAACTGCCAAATGCCAAAATAAACTCCAATCCAAGGGCATGATGCTGGCCAGAGCTATTGTAGATCCGAGTACAGGCCATATTCCTTTAAGAGTGGCAAATTTTGATGACCAACCAAAAACACTGTACAGAGACACGCACATAGCCACTTGTCAACCAATAGACAGAGTAGTTGACGATATCAAAGACAGGGATACAAAACACGACAGACTGAACCGTCTTGCAGTTAGTAAGGAGGAAGTACCTGCCCATGTTGGAGATTTATACCAAGCAGCAGTTCAGAACTTGAATCCAAACCTATGGGGCCAAGTGCGACAACTCTTGTCAGACCATCAGGCTTTGCCAAAGATAACGATGACCTTGGCCGAACCAACATAGTCAAGCATACTATTAACACCGGTGATGCAGCGCCAATCAGAATGCACCCTAGAAGGTTACCACTCTCCAAACGTCAAGATGTTGAGAAGGAAGTTTCATCAATGTTGAAAAAGGGTATAATAGAGGAATCAACAAGTCCTTGGGCCGCACCAGTGGTTCTCGTAAAGAAGAAAGATTCTTCTCTCCGCTTTTGCGTGGACTATAGACTCCTGAACCTGGCGACTCAAAAAGACTCCTATCCAATCCCGAGAATAGATGACTCTCTGGATGCCCTAAGAGGTTCAACACTGTTTTCGACACTCGACCTGAAGAGTGGATATTGGCAAGTTGAGGTCGATCCAAAAGATTCTGAAAAAACTGCTTTTTCCACGACGTGCAGTCTATACCAATTCAAGGTTATGCCTTTTGGGGTCTGCAACGCTCCTGCAACCTTCGAGCTCCTAATGGAGGCTGTTCTCTCTGGACTCAACTACCTTTCTACTGTACTTAGACGACATAATTATCTTCTCTGACTCTTTAGAGACCCATCTAACCAGGCTGAATGAAGTTCTGTGTAGAATCAAAGAGGCCGGTCTAAAATTATCACCAAAGAAATGCCATTTGTTTCGGAAAGAAGTTGAATTCTTCGGTCACATAGTCTCCAGTTTGGGCATATCGACGGATCCATCCAAAATCGGTGCAGTTAAGCAATGGCCAAGACCTACAAGTCTTACAGAATTGCAACACATATAAGGGAAGTGGGAAGAGGTGCCGACATACTGACTGCGTCACATGACTTCACAGAATAGTCTTCTGGTAAACCTATTCTAAAGCACATACCAAGAATCTAACGATTCGTGATATGTGTTGTATCTCAGGTACGCTTTTATTGTACCTGTGCATGTGGCAACTTGGATGATATGACCACACGGCCCCTAGCACCGGCATAAGCGGTATTAGATACAAATCTAGAGAGCTATGATGGAAATGCTCTGACAACTCGTATACTGGTAATTGGTGAGCTGTTTCGCTGTGACAACTCGTACATTGGATATTGGTGAGCTGTATCGTCGTCAGATGTAAATGACGGCAATTAACACAAAAGACTAGTCTGTAAGGCCCGATGTCGACCCAGCATCAACTTCCCACACATGCCAACATATATCAAAGACCAAAAGGTCTGTACAGGGGGCGGGCCTCGGGGACGAAACGTCCACCAGCAGAATCCCGCCATATACAGGAATAAATTGCAACACATATAAGGGAAGTGGGAAGAGGTGCCGACATAGAGCACAGAGTCATCTATTCTCGGGATTGGATAGGAGTCTTTTTGAGTCGCCAGGTTCAGGAGTCTATAGTCCACGCAAAAGCGGAGAGAAGAAGTCGGAGCCTTCATTGGGACTTGTTCGTATTATAGGCGTTATGTAAAAGGTTTCGCAGATACAGCCAAACCATTGCACAAGCTGATGGAGAAAGGAAACATATTCAAGTGGACATCAGAATGTGAGGACGCCTTTGAAAAGCTGAAAACAGCACTCACAGAGTCGCCCATATTGGCTTATCCATCCACTGAGAAACCATTCATCCTGGACACAGATGCCAGCAACATAGGTATTGGTGCTGTCCTATCACAGTTAGATGACGAAGGGAAGGAACGTGTCATTGCTTACTTCAGTAGAACCCTAACCAAGGCAGAAAGGCAATATTGCATTACCCGAAAGGAACTGTTGGCCGTGGCCGAGGCTGTGAAACATTACCACCACTATCTTTATGGTTTGAAATTATTGGTTCGCTCTGCCCATGGCGCACTGAGATGGTTAATGCGGTTCAAAAATCCAGAGGGACAAACTGCTCGTTGGATAGAGACTCTAAGCACATACGACTTCCAGTTGGAACATAGAGCAGGTAAACAGCACGGAAATGCTGATGGCCGTTCACGTATTCCATGTGATACTTGTGCCTACTGCACACGGGAGGAACAGAAGGACATGCAGGATAATAACTCCATTCGAGTGATGACCAGATCTGGAAAATCATCAAACGCTGGTCCAGAGCAAAAGGACTCCAACCGCCAATTGGGTTGGCTGCATGGGAAATCCACCACAGAAATCAGGAATGCCCAGAACCAAGACACATCATTATCTCCAGTCATCGCATGGAAGGAGACCGGCAAACGACCAAAATGGCCTAATGTATCAGCAAAAAATCCGGCAACAAAAGCATATTGGAGCCAATGGGACCGCATTGAACTTAGGGATGGAATCCTCTACCGTCAATGGTTCGGTGATGGGGGACAATCTTCCTGGCAGCTTATTGTTCCCAGATCTTGGCGGGATGACATTCTCAAAGCCATGCACAGTGACTGTGGTTCAGGACATCTTGAAATAAACAAAACTGTTGCTCGGATGCATGGTCGATTCTACTGGATGGGTTACCAACAAGATGTAACAGAGTGGATCAGGAAATGCGAGGAATGCCATGTAGAGCTCCAACAAAGAAGTTCATCGCACCTATGAATCAGTATCTGGCAGGAGGACCGCTGGAGAGGATTGCTCTTGACATTTTAGGACCTCTACCAGAGACTAGACGGGGGAATAAATATATTCTCGTACTATCTGATTACTTCACGCGATGGACAGAGGCATTCCCAATGCCTGACATGGAAGCAGAAACCATTACTAAGATTGTCATGGATGAATTCTTCTGTCGATTTGGTCTACCTTCTGAGATCCATTCTGACCAGGGCACTCAGTTTGAATCTAAACTGTTCCAGGGACTGTGTGACAAACTGGAAATTGCCAAAACGAGGACAACATCATATCATCCACAAAGTGACGGACTGGTGGAACGCTTCAACAGGACTCTGGAGGAAATGCTCAGAAAAGTTGTTGCAACCGACCAACGGAACTGGGATGAGACATTACCCATGTTGATGTTAGCCTACAGATCATCACTACATGAAAGCACTGGTTTCTCCCCATGTCTGATGATGTTTGGACGTGATATTACGCTGCCAGCGGACCTCCTGTATGGTACACCACCACAAGCAAAACAAGAAGTCAGTGAAGTGGACTACGTGCAGGAAACTAGGGAAAAGCTGTGGACGGTTCATGACATATCACGTAAAAATATGCAGGCTGCCAGTGATAGGCAGAAACGAGTCTATGACCGTCGCACAAACCAACACATCTACGAGGCCGGGGAAGCTGTATGGTTACAGGACAACCGTCGGAGAAAGGGGATTTCTCCAAAGTTGCAGAAACCATGGACTGGACCATTCCTCGTGACCGAGCGACTATCAGACCTAGTTTACCGGATACAGAAGGGCCCTGCTGCCAAATCTAAAGTGGTGCACCATAACAGACTCAAACCATATCATGGTTCTGCGCCAAAGTGGTTGAAAAAGACACAAAAGACAAAGTAAACCACTCAGACCAGTGTGGGCTGTTTATGGTTGAGAACTACCCCTTGCGCTCTAAAAAAAACATAATCAGACATTAAAGTACTGTTTACTCAAAAGTTCTTTCACCGTGTTTTCAACAGATGCCTTCCGAAGCGAGATTCCGGTGCTCACTTTGCAGCCGGGTATTCCAAGCCAGGCATCAACTGCGACGACACCGAAAGGATGTTCATGGGCCCATTGTCCACTGTAGCGAGTGTGATTTTGATGTACCGGCTTCCAGGATGTATCTCCTCAAACAACATGTTGAGAGAAGGCATCCAAGGGGTGAGGAGGAGAGGGGTCGGAGGCGAGAATTACAACACATATAAGGGAAGTGGGAAGAGGTGCCGACATACTGACTGCGTCACATGACTTCACAGAATAGTCTTCTGGTTAACCTATTCTAAAGCACATACCAAGAATCTAGCGATTCGTGATATGTGTTGTATCTCAGGTACGCTTTTATTGTACCTGTTCATGTGGCAACTTAGATGATATGACCACACGGCCCCTAGCACCGGCATAAGCGGTATTAGATACAAATCTAGAGAGCTATCGGGGATACTCTCCACACCGCCCTGAGAGACGCCATCAATCGAGTGGTAAGGAGGAAAGGCCAACGGTCAAGACGGCGGCCCGACCAGGATCGGTGGTGAGTCTGGATGTGCCCCGGGACTATCACATCCCCAAAAAGAGTGCGAAGTCCTGCACCGTGAGCAGACCACCATCACCTAAACCATCCGGGGGTCGGGAAACGCACAACAACAGAGAACAACCCCAGACCGTACCAACCAACCCAAAACGGACGACCAAAGGGAACCCTCCCGAAAAAGCTGGTCTGGTACAGTTGGATAAGCCCCCCTGTCCCAAGGTGGGAACTCCTCCTAGAGCCAACACTGCATCTCCAAGGCAGTCCCCTTCAATGGCAAAAACTCCATCGCCAGGGCCAATTCGGAGGACCCGAGAGAGAACGCCATCACTCTCTCCACAACCAGCCAAGCGGTCTCGGGTCCGACGACTCTCATCTTCGTCAACATCCTCCTCCTCATCATCATCAAGTTCCTCTGGTAGTTCTACAGACACAGCACCTGAAACCACAGGGGAAGAGGAAAGGGAGGTGCCCAACATTGACCCTGTTGTACCCCCACCATCAACCCCAGAACCACTCATATCATTATTTGCAACCCCTGAGAAATTTACACCAGTCTCTCAGGAGGTCCAGTCACCACCACCAACACCCGTCACGACACCCACTACACCCACTGCAGCATCACCTCTACCTGTCCAACCTCACTTCCAGACCATTCCACCTACCATCATCTACAACCCACAGAGGTTAGACCCGCAAGAACCACCAGCTGGGGGTCGTTATGAGTTCCTGCATAACGACCCCAGGATCTTCTTTCTTGGTGCTCCGAGCCTGTACTCCGAAACTTTCCCCGCCAGCCACCTGAGGACAGTGAGGAGACAGGCCCTCGAAACTTCACGTGGACCTTCGCGACACGTGCAGCATGTCCCCCCGGGAGTGAGTGCCATTATGCGCACTGAGAGAGCGGTTCTTCCGGGTGGGACAGTTTACGAACTGAGTGCCACCTGGGTGCAGGATCCACGAGCCCGAGTGTTGCGTGAGCAGGGCACCCAAACAGAAACCAGCTAACATCTGTAAATAGAAAGAAATGGACATGAGTGTTAATTTTTCAAAGTTTATTATTATACAATTTTATTATATATATGTGCCAAACTACCGTCCAAGTTATATTTGAAGACTGTTTCATCAATTGAATTGTGATACGCTGTACATTCCACTGAAGGACAATAGTTCTTATGAACATTTAATTTCGAAAAGGATAATCCTAATCATTTTATCTGTATATATATTCAAATTAAATGTTGTTAAATTTTAACGATACCGTCTCTGGGTTCTCTTTATGTTCGGGACGAACATATTTAATTGGGAGGGGGTGATGTGGCGAATTCTGGTCCGACGATCGACAACAACAACAACAACAACAACAACGACATGGAAAAAAGCTCCCTGACGAGAAATCCAGTGTTTCCCGAGAACCTACCTTTATCCAGTATAAAATTAGGTGTCCTCTAATTATTTGTGGTGTACCTAGTAAATCCTGACGATGTTCATAGAAGCTGAGATAGTCTGGTGAAGTTAAATTTTATTCTCCCGCCCGCTCAGTAGAAATGCAAACCGCCATGTTGTTTTCACTGAGCTGCATGAGGTCATCGCCAGCCAATGAGTGACGAGATACCAGCAATGATGTCACACTCAGCCAATCAGCACTGCTTGGATGTTGGTCGTGCTATACTTCCGGTCGGAGGGTATATATACCGCTGACAAACGAGGATCGTCAGTCCTGTCTGGGACTCACAACTGGACACATCTTTAGCTCTGAAGGTACTAATTGCGGTACCACCAGTAATATCAACAACCAAGGTACAAATCACCAAACAGCCACACCAGATAACCTATACTGGGGTTGGGAATGTTTATTCAACCATTGTTATTGTTGAACCATCGAGTGGGACCATTTATATGGGTAACCATACTGTAAACAAACAAGTGTTACCATAACGTAAACAAACAATGATGTTACCATAATGTAAACAAACAACAGAACACCACCCCTGTATTTTGCAAGAATAAATATCTTTATTGTTGTTACAAATCTGTATCAACTTGGTGCATATTTGGGTTTACCAACTGTAACCATCAACCACTGGGACCACTGACCATCAACAGATGACCGTCGACCGTCAACAGTAAACATTAGTCTGTGACCGTCGATGTCAACGGTAACCGTCTATGTCAACAGTGACATTATCACCACCTACCTGTAAACCGTCCCCAGTCATACCAGCTAATACACTGTCAACATTGACCGTCAACGTGTAACCGTTCATATATCGATAACCGTCAACCAGTGACCGTCAATTGAACCGTGACCATAACAAGTGACCATCTACAATACATCAGTATTACCGTCAACAGTAACCGTCTAATGTCAATTAGTAATCGTTGACCATCAGATAACCATCAACCATATCCCAGGGTTGTCAGCCAGCGATCGTTGACCAACTACTGATAAATAGTATTGCTGACCGCCGACCACTGACCACCGACCACGCTACTCTACTTGACCTTTACACTCACCCAATTATGGATGCGTACTACCGTTAACATATAGAGATTTACCATCAATATCATGTGATATGTTTCTTTTCAAGAGCCCTCTTGCCTTTGTGAATATTTAATTATAACTTACTAGCAGTGATACCAGAATTAAAGGTTTGACATTTATCCTTATAAACATGCTCAAATTGCTTCACGTGGGTTTAATTTATTCACACTTTAGTACAAGCCAGCTGAGAATGACAAAGACTTGCTGCAAAATGTCTCAACCAACTAGAAAAAAAATCTCAGATTTAACCTCAGGAAAATACCAGTCGCCAGGAGCAGTCAGCATTCGATGAAGCATCCTGCTACTACAACACTCTGAATTTGGTACATCTTGGGCTCCACGTACAAACGCTATATGGAACGAAGATTTGGCCAGGAAATCCCACGCTCCCTAAACTGGAACATGGAAATATTTTCTGAGTAGTCTAAACATGCATACACGTACTATACACTGAAAACGATCACCTGCCAATTATATAAATGATTATTACCAATCTGTAATGATTATGAAATATATGCAATTCTCATGAAATACAGATGAGTTTAAATCTTTAAAATACATCTCGCATTTTACAAAAGGTCTTGATGAAACAGCCACGAAAGCAGCAGGTTGACCAATAAACTGTCCGTGGCAATCACCATAGCATACGATATGAATTCGGCATTGCATACGACATGAATATACAGATAAATAAAGATGAGGCCACGGGAACAAAACAAATGAAGGCACGATAGACTTACCCCAAAAGTGGACACGAGCTCACAACTAACTACTTTTATTGTGCAATATCGGACAAATACATGTAAATGGAAATTTTAACAAATGTGTTACGAACAATTTGTCCTGGAAATTTTCAATAAATTATTGAAAAAAAAAAAATTACAAAAAATCGGGCGATTATTAAATTTCATGAATAAAAATACGAAAGAATAATTTTTTTGTGTTTTTTTTCTAATAGAAATAGGTAAAAATAAAACAGAGAAAAATGAGCGGACAACTTATCATTGAGATAAATTTGGAAGGTAAAAAATTCATTAAAATTCATTAAACATACCAGAGCATATTAAGACTTGCTATTTAAGAACATGTCTACCATGTGTAAAATATATGGTGAAATCAAAGTATGAAAAAATAAAAGAACCAACAAAAAATACTGTTTTTTTCTTGATTAGTTGTGGGCTCGTGTCCACTTTTGAAATAAGCCCAGCGGGCGCCTGTCCATAACGGCTCCCTGTCCCAAGGGCCCCTTTCCTATTGGGTTCCTCTACTTGATGGCTTCTGTCTGCACCCCGCTTATTCTCCTACCGGTACTAAATCTAAGTCACGTAGTATATGACTACGACCTGCAAGGTGGGATATACAAAACACATAATTTTGTAGAAACAGATGTGCATGGGTAGATAAGATAAGTGTATTTATTGTACTGAAAACCCAATTGAGGACATAGTAAAAAACACATAAATGTAGAACAAATAAGGAAATAAACATAAACAATGTACATAATTGACAAAGGTGAGTATGTTCATAACATTCTTGAAATATTTCCAACATAATTAAAGAGTTATATTTCATCGAAGACTGTAGGAATCGGCTATAAGTACCGGTATTTCAAGAATGACTTTTCAACAAACCTTTGAGTTCATCATGATGATTCATCATCTTGAATTCCACAAAATTTGTAACCAAATTGTAGTTCTCTCACAATCAGTTAGGTAGCATTCTAAATATGTGCCCATGTTATTTACCAGTCATTTCGATGTTTTACTGGAAACAGACTACACATGTATTGCCCGATATATGCCCGATATACACGGATTTCATGCATTAGGGTCGCTTCACACTGGAATGAAAAAAATATTTTTATATAAAAAAACCCATCCCATCTTCATCTAAAGGATATTGTAAATCTAATAATTCTCCATTCTGTTCTCACTTTGAGTTTAGGGGTGGGAGTGCGTAATTAAGAAGAGAGGAGACATGGAGCCATGGGGCATCAATATGTGCCCGCAAATTGCACAAATTGATATTTTCGATCCCACATTTAAATTATGTTACGAACTGGTTAATATATACATAATTATGATGCGCAGTTATACTGAAATTCTGAAATCAAAATCGTAAGGTTTCGTCTTCACCTGGAATGCCAAGTATTCGCAATTCCGTGATAGACGGGTTTATTTTTCAGGTATGTCACATAGAACTCTCCAACGCGAGGGTTCATTGTGACGTCATCTGTTATATCTATAATCATCTTCAGGGTTATAATTTATATCTTACGAATAAATTTACCTACACTGTAAGTTTTTGAATCAGGGAAAAATTCACTGGCTCGGGTGAGGACAACTCACGACCAGAGGGTAACACACCGGGAACTCACGACCTAAGGGTAACACGCCCTACTGTTCTATCGACGGAGCTACCGAGCACAGATCGGTGGTTCAAAAACTTACAGTGTGGGTAAATTTATTCATAAGATATAAGTCATCTGTTATGACGTTGACACGTGTCGTTTTGAAACAGCTTATCTGTTTCCAGAATGAGGTTGAACCTGCTGTGCGCGAATGGCTAATATATATGAGGAATGGTCAATACCAGGAGTTGTTATAGCATGCTTCTTAATTTTTGGAGTCTGTGACCTTGACCTCTTGACATCGAAAAGAATAGGGTTAGTTTTCCCGTGAGTAAAGTGTAATCAAAGTTTCCTATCCATCCATAACCAGAAACTGAAGATATCACAGAGACTGCAAAAGTTAACAGATGATCAAACGTCCCGACGGACATGATGGACGGACGGACATTACGGACTGACAATAAAATCAATATCTATGTTTGCTATTATTTGAGGTACATGTATACACCTGAAATGTCATCACTGTTCACATGCCTGAACTGGAGTTACACTCTTAGAAATTATGGTTCCTCTTATTCTGTTCACTCTACATGGAACCAAGCTTAGCTCTTTGTAATGTAAGTGAATGAGTGAGTGAGTGAGTAGGATTTACCGTCATTTTCATTTCTTTTAGGCATATCACGACGGTGCCTACATGTGCCAGGACACGAGAGCGCACACAGTTCCTAGCCTGTTATCCTGTACACAGTACAGTCTGGGGACCTTGGTTTTATTTAATATTTTACCAACGTTGGTATTCACGAGACATATCCCAGGACTAAAAGTATTCAGCCCGTGACCGCTGAACATTCTTGTATCGATCGCTGTATGTTGGCCATTTTGAGATACCCATGCACAATTGCCTCCTTTACATGGCGTTGTGAACTTCGAAACAGCCGAGTCTCCCCATGTCGGTTTCAATTTTTAATTCGGGTCTCGTGGGAGATCCCGCTCTTCAGTAAAATGTCTATCAAAGGGCCTCATTTTCACTGGGGTTCCCGATTAGACGGAGTTAGAGTTCAGACGTATTTTCAATTTGGTCTAATTTTCAGGTTTATCATTGACGTCGTTCCAGATTTCTTATGTAATGTATTTAGTGGACGTTTTTGGCATCTGTGCTTGGCGAAAGTTGATTCGTCCGATTTTTGCTGTTTGGGGCAATTATTTTTGTCTCGGCCAGTTCGGCTGAGTCAGTTCAGCTGACCAGTTTGCGTGCTTGTTTGGACTAGCGTAGTGTATTTGTCTGTGTTACACATGTACATGTATAGTCAAGTTGAGCCATTTCACAGTTTTTGTTCTTTTTATTCAACCGACAGTGCGCGAATTAAGGGTTATGGTTGTGTTGTCGCCTGGCGTTCGCCCTAGGTGTGAGGCTCCCCTTGCGATTTATTTGTGGAACTTTACTACTTGTGTATTGAAAAGTCTGTTATTATTCATTTATATTATATCTGTTTATAACTTTACTTTTTTTTCAATTTTTTTGTGAGACTCCCTGCTGGAAGTTGTATTGTTTTGAGGTTCCCTAGGGAGAGGTTGATTTTATTTCTCTCTAGTGCTATGGCAAACACGATGTTTGAGAGGCCACTGAGTCTACAACTATCAGGACTAGAAACCGCTACACCGATTGATATTGATGGGGATTTACAAAAGTCTGTCGGATAAGGGCGGACTGTCCATCATGGACTAGTGCAGGTGTCAAATACAGTTTGAATTGTGACGGTACGAAATAATTAGACAAACAATGTTCTCTCAAACGGTATTTTAGATATTCGCAATCGGTGTGGTCGTTTCGAGGAGATTGAAAGTACTTGCCAAAATAAAATGCCCGGTTGAGATTCCAAACATTGGCATTTTTAAGGTACATGTATTTGAGAAATATGGCGAAGTTCTTAACATTCATGATGAGTACTATTCTAATAACAGAACCTTGAAAAGTGAGGCTAGGAGGGTGTGGGTGTCTGGCATCAAAACCACTCTTCCCTCTACAATTCTGCTTGGAAGTGTTTGGCTTCCTGTTTGCTATAAAGGTCAGGTTGAGACCTTCTACATCTGGGTAGAAGAAAATCACATGGAATGGGATTGCGCATTTCAAGGTAAATGCCTCGAGTGTGTCCAGGCGAGACATTTGAGACGGGCATGTAAAAAATCTCGACAGGCGCCTAGAAATTCTGAAGAAACGGATGGTCCGATTGGTAGAAATGACCATAAAGATTGTATTCAATCAAATCCAGTGGGGGCGGGGGGGTCTTCCATTGTGGAGAAGTCTCCACTGTGGAGAAAACTCTTGTCGGAATAAACGCACACTCAGCCGAACAGTGTCAAAGCATTGGCGATAGCATTTGGTCAATTGCAGGTCCTGATAACAGGACCCGCAAGAGAAATTCTAGGCTTGGTCAGGGGGAATAAGACAAAGACCATACAGCAAAAGCGAAATGCTCTGAGAGACCTAAAATGATTCTCAGTGTGTTGGTAATTTCAGTGATATTACTAGTCCACTTAACAAGAAGAATACAAAGGAAGAATGTCCGGATGCTTTTCTAGATGACCACGAGTCGGAAGGCACTGATCATGAGTCGGCTGAGATTGTGCATCCAGAAATAGTTCAGAATCAAGATTCTTTGTCTAAAGTAGAGACCAATTGCTCTGCGAGGATACTACTATACTCGATGTAGACGACAGTCGCAGTGAGCATTCACATGTGCATACTAATGATAAGGTGAAATTAATAGGTCCATTTCTGAAAAAGATACGCCTGTGAAATTCAACCTAGATGCAGATTTGAATGCTGAGCTCACTAGAGACGGAGCTAATGAGCAATTCATGAAAGATGAACAAGGGGGTGGAGGGGAAGATATTAATTCCATTCTCAACACAGATACATCACGAAATCCACCCCCCACCGTAGCGTGATTTTTAAACACACGGAGACAACTTGTGATAAAGAGCGACCCGGTATGACTTCCTTAAACCAGAGGTCGAAAGACAAATGTGGGCAGAAGATAGAACATTTATGGCAGTAAAGATATAAAGCAGTTGCGAGAAGATCCGAAAAGGGACCAGAAAGGTCAGAGGAGAAGACTTTTAATTAAACGTACACAATGAACAAGTTGACACTCTATTTCTTAGTCTGTGCCGTCTTGTGTGTTATTCCTTTATATAAACTAAAAATGGCTCAGTCTCCGTCCCTTCTCCAATGGAAATGCAGAGGAGTTTGGCCAAATTTAAATAAACTTTAGTTGTTAGCTCAGGATTATGAACCCTCAGCTCTGTTTGAATGAGATTTTTCTCAAATAAGCAGGTAAATATCAATTCGAATTGCGGCAATACACACCTTATACTTCCTACGATTTAGAAGGGCTACAGGCGGCTCTTCAATACTTGTCAAAATGGGAGAAAGTTAAGATTTCCTCTTCTAGTATCATAACGACATGTTTTCTAATGATAAGCTCCATACTTCTCTAGAGTAAGGTAACAGTTATACTTCCGGCCCTGATAATATTTCTTATCAACGTTTAAAAGATTTGTCAGAATCTTCTCTTGAAAATTTATTGTCCATATTTAACAGAGTTTGGCTGACGGGGAATTTTCCACCGTCATGGCATAATGTCATTGTAATACCCGTTCCAAAACCTGACCGTGATCATACAGACCCAGGTAAATATCGTCCGATTGCATTGAATGGTGGTGTTTGTAAAACAATGGAACGTATGATTAATAATCACCTTGTTTGGTACCTAGAAATCGGAAAGATTTTCAAGCTGGTTTTCGAAAAAAAATGATCATTTAGTCAGATTGAGTATTACATCAAACAGACTTTCACTAAGAATGAGCATGTAGTTTCTATCTTTTTTATTAAAAAAGCTTGTGATACTACCTAGAACTATGGGATTTACGCGTCATTGACCAATCCTTATATCCAACGTTTTAAACAATAGGCAGTTCCAAGTTCGCGAAGGTATAATCATGTCTGATCATTCCGATCAAGTACAGAGTGTTCCACAGGGTAGCATTTTGTCTACCCCTTTGTTAAATATCAAGATGAACAGCAAAGCCGAAGTTTTGAATAAATACATTGACGGTTCACTTTTTGTAGATGATTTCAACTTATCGTGTGGTATACGCATAACATTGAGAGAGCGTTGCAACTTTGTCTTAACAAGACCCAGACTTGGTTTTTGGAAAATGGCTTCAAGTTCTCCAAGGCTAAGACACTGCTGCGGAAAGTATGAAGCTGACAAAGATCTATAACTTTTCTTACATGGAAGCTATATCAGGATAGTAAAAGAAGTTAAATTTCTGAGATCTTATTTGATTACCGACTAACATTTTTATCCCATATAAAATATCTCAATACACAAAAGCTCTTGATTTTTTAACCCTATCTGACCTGAGCGATTTGAGGTGTACCGCAGCCTGGGGGTGGGGGTGGGAAAGTGCCCCGCTCTATATATTTTCTCTATCGCTAAGGCTAGGGGGCTGAAACTTACCACACCATGTCATTGGGTCAAGCTCTACAAGCAAATGTGAAAAATTCAAAATGGCTGCCATGATGACGTCACTGTGACGTCATTTTCAAAATCAGCATTTTTGGATAATTTTTTGGTCAGAATTTTCGATTTTTTATTTTTGTGTTTTCTTCGCAAAAACCGCATGATAAATTAGTAAATAATAATCTGATATGGAATAAAATAGATTTTGCCCACTTTTCTATACAGAAAAGCAATTTTTTTAAAGAAATATGACGAAAACATCACTTATCTGGTACCTCACATGGCCGCCATTCTGAATTTACCCATGATCCTCTGCTTTGGGGGTCATGCAAATAGATTAAAAATGACCCCAATACGGTAATCTAAAAAGTCAAGAAGTTTTGTCGTTCCGGAGATAGGAGCAAAAAACCAACAGGGGTGGGGGTGCCCCCCAACCCAGGCCAGTAGGGTTAAAAAGGTTACCATGTATAAATGGGAAGGAGATGAGAAAACACTTCTGCATCTATGTCGATCAGTTGTTCATTCTGAACTTGATTATATGTGTATCGTTTACAACGGTGCTTGCATGCCCAGCTTAGCCCTGTTACATCCAATGATACACCACGGATTAAGGCACGTCTCGTAACGTTCAGAACATCACTGAAAGAAAGTCTATATTTTGAGGCAGATGAATTTCCTTTGAAGCTCCGAGCAGTAAATTGGAACGATATACAAGAGTTGGGTAAATTGACGACGTCTGGCGGCTAACAGGCAACCAAATGTCTCTACAGGAAACGTCCCTCGGCACGTTACATTCAGACTCTAGCTTACCGTGGATTCTCGGTCGTAGCCTTAGTATCTTTTACTGCGGATGTTCATGTGGAGACTATGAAGTATCCGCATGGCCCCTGGCACCTGTTTAAGCGGAAATAGATATACTAGCGGTCAAATTGTTTAAATCTCGAATAACTGTGTTTTTAAGCCTCCGCATGCAGAATAATATTCCGGAAAATGTCTCTTGGAATTCGTATTAACCCTGCCTGGCCTGGGGGGGGGGGGGCATTATGGCCCACCTACCTAACTTTCTGCACTATCTCCGGAACGGCAAAAAATGGAGAGCTGAAACTCCGTGACTTTATAGTTTATCTTATTGGGGTCATTTTGAGCCTATTTGCATCAGAGGATCATGGGTAAATTCAAGATGGCGGTCACGTGGGGTTCCAGAAAAGTAATGTTTTTGTTATATTTCTTCAAAATGTCTGCTTTTCCCCCATGAAAAGTGGGCAAAAACTATTTTATTTCATATCACATTAACATTTGCTAATTTTTCATGCAGTTTTTGTGGAGAAATTGCAAAAATAAAAAATTCGGAAAATCTGACCGAAAAATCGACCAAAAAATGCCGTTTTTAAAAATGACGTCACTGTGACGTCATCAAAGCGGCCATCTTGGTTTTTTTTACATTTTCTGGTAGAGCTTGACCCAAGGGTATAGTGTAATAAGTTTCAGCCCCCTAGGGGTAAGAAAAATAATTGGGGGGGCCATTTCGGCCCCCCCCCCCCCCAGGCCTGGACAGTTCCCCAAAAGCCCAGGCAAGATAGGGTTAAACCACACATTTGTGCAGTTGGTGTTGGTCTTGATAAGATTTAACCAACAAACGTTTGCCATTGCCACCTTGACACTTAGTCAAGCCACAAGTAGATACTACGAAATTTGAAAAGGTTGATACAAACCAGCAAGAATGTGGTCTGATGAGAGAAAAGTATGAGTGACATCAAGCTGCTATGTACTGATGGTTCCAAAGATGACGACAGAGTGGCGTGTGCTATTATTTTTGGTTTCAAAACCAACACCTATCGATTACCAGACAAAAACTATATTTTAAGTGCTAAAGCCAAAGCTCTTTTGACGGCCTTAGAAAACACTGGGTCCAGCATAATTAAAAAGTGTGCCATATTCCCAGACTCTCCGTCATGCCTCTAAGCGGCCAATTATTCATGCTCAACTAAATACTCCAAGGAATACCTATTATGCAAAATATGCATTTTTGCACATTTCCCATTTAAAATCCGTTGCCCATCATTTTTGAAGATATGTTTTGTCTAAGGGACATCTTCTTCATGACATGCTCAGTGTCCTTTTGGCTACATTGGTAAATATGAACGTGTGTAGTTGATTCCTAAAACGTTTAGGCCATTTTACAATATGTAATAAATACAATTGAAGTAGGTATATTATTATAAGTAATTTAATGGTGCAAAATTGACCGACAGGTAAAAAGCAATAGGCCTCTTCTTCAGCATAAGAATCCGAATCTCTGAACTGTACCTACAGCATAAACACAACAATTTTCAATGATATACTGAATTTCGGTTGAGCCCAAACTGAATAGGGTTCCTCTTTGCCCCATGGGTATTAGAGTTTCCTGTAGAGACATTTGGTTGCCTGTTAGCCGCCAGACGTCGTCAATTTACCCAACTCTTGTATATCGTTCCAATTTACTGCGCGGAGCTTCAAAGGAAATTCATCTGCCTCAAAATATAGACTTTCTCTCAGTGATATATCCAAAGTTTGGTACCAATCTAATGACCTGAAACTAGAGATATCGCACAGATTACACACGTTAACAGATATATCAATATACAACCTTGTCTATCAAATGACGTATAAAAAGATGGGTTCGTCAGTATGTCTGGATTTTTTATCAATGTGAACTAGCGCTTTACCGAGTGATTTCCTCTTTGAAATGTGTGTGTACATCAGCCTGACTACAACAGCACCAAAACGAACAATATAAAATCACGGGGCTATCCTCCTCTAACAATAGAGAAACCAATCAAAGTGTTTTCAATTCGAATTCAACCAATCAGCTCCAATGTTTGACTGCGCGTTCGCAAACTCTTATCGATATAAACAGACTGCCCAGGATGCTAAATGACACAGGTAAAGTCTAATAGCATTTGATGTCAGCCGAGAGGTAGATCTGTTTGTACAGTTGTGCTCCTGGTCATATAGTTATAGACGTTACCTAAGATGGTATATTTTTGATTGATTGAGGAAATATTTAGAAAATATGAAATAAATATAACTTGAAGTAGGCCTGTATTAGTATGGTAATTTAATGGTCGGCCTACTTTAAACTTCATTAATTCATATTATGGAAGTGATCGGAGAGAAAATTAATATTGGAGCGCCTGAGAAGTTGGCATATTGAACTACTTCCGTCAGGTGGCGCAGCCAGGTCTTCGTATCACTGCCTAGGAATATTGACACATTGCCGTTAGAGTTATCCGCCTCTGTCTTGTAAGTTTCAGTTGTAAGGAGACAATAAAGCTTTGTCTTGTGCCCGAGTTTAAGCTGGAAACCTCGTGTTGTGTTATCACTCCACTTTGCCATTAAGTTTTGCAAATATATTACAACTGGCGACGAGAAACGGAACTGAAACCACCTCAGGTCTTAAAATGGCACATTTTGGCGTATTGAAGGAGTACGAAGAGGGTGACAAGTGGCTCGATTTTGTGGAAAGACTAGACCAGTATTTTTGGTCATTGACGTGACGGACGCTTCTAAAAAGCGCGCCATTTTGATTACAGTTTGCGGGTCGAAAGTGTATGGTCTGATGAAAGACTTGCTCGCACCGTCTAAGCCCACGAAAAAATCTTATGAAGAACTGACGGACCTTATCAAAAATCACCAGGAACCGAAGGAGAGTGTTATTGTGAGCCGGTGCAAGTTCAATTGTCACTTTCGCGCAGCTGAGCAGGACGTGTCGGAATACATAGCGGATTTGAGACGCCTGGCGGAACCTTGGAGTACGGGGCTACTCTTGAGGACATGTTACGTGATCGTCTCGTTGTAGGCATCAACGATGATCACATCCAGCGACGTTTACTGGCAGAATCGACCCTCAATTATAAACGTGCGGTGGAAATCGCCAACCCCATGCAAACTGCTGATAAAAATGTCAAAGATTTGTCACGCGCCACATCAGTTTCGGGGCATACGGGAACAGATCAAGCTGTTAATATCAGATGAAAACCCAGGGAGCCTCGTCTTCGGACAGTTATGGGGGCAACTTCACCCAGTCGAGTAACTCGCGACGCGCTGAGTGTTTTAGATGTGGTGGGTCACATTCTGCGGCGGCCTGTAAGTATCAAAACTTGCAATTCATGTCATATAGAGGGTCACTTAGAACGCCGATGCCTATCCAAAGGTAAAGCTGGCCCGAAGAAACGTTATCGTCGGTCAGCTCATCGGAGCCGTTCTTGTCAGCAACCGACTAACTATGTTGCAAAAAGTCCCACATCTAGTGATGAACAAGGAAGTGATGTAGGAGAGGCTTACACCCTTTTTTATAAGGCTTCATCTAGCAACAAGCATATAACTGTTGATCTAAAGATTGATCAAATGCCTGTATCTATGGAACTTAACACAGGGCAAGCTTGTCAATTATGAGTGAAGACACCTTTAATCAACTGTGGTCAAATGACCAACGACCGGTTCTGAATCCTACTGACGCAGTTCTTCGAACATACACTGGTCAACATGTGGACATTAACCCTCTCTGTACCGTATCGGTACAATTGTACCGATAGAAATATAGATCAATGATTGCCTGTCGTTGGCATACAAAAATAAAGACTTTGTATATAAATATTTTCATCATATTATATCTTGTTCGAAAGCTTGGAGTATAATCTTTGAAACTATGTAGGCAATGATAAGTATATATTCGCTTCATTCGTGTTCATGGCAGTGTTGATACCAGCTTGGAACTGTTAAAAATGCCGGTACAGAGGGAGTTAAGTGAAAGATAGACGTTGATGTGAGGTATCGTGATACGGAGAAATCTTTGCCTTTGTTGATTATCGCAGGCCGTGGCCCTACTTTACTTGGTAGGGATTGGTTGAAAAAAATTCAGCTGAACTGGTAATATCTCAATCGAGTGCATGCTGATGACATTACGTCCAAGTCCCCAGAAGTATTTGAGCCTGGCTTAGGGACCTACATTGATCCAAAAGCAAACATCTAAGTAGATAAAGAAGCCAAGCCCATTTTTCACAAGGCTCGATCGGTTCCCTATATGTTAAAGGAGAAGATTGAAATAGAGCTTGATCGCCTCCAACGTGATGGAGTAAACTCTCCAGTAGAGTCAAGTGAGTGGGCATGCCCTATTGTTCCAGTAATCAAGTCTGATGGAGAAAGTGTCCGCATATGTGGAGATTACAAGGTAACTGTGAATAAAGTGTCTCAGCTAGACAGATATCCTGTCCCCAAGTTTGATGCTTTATTCGCCAACTTGGCAGGTGGAAAAACTTTCACCAAACTAGATTTGTCCAACGTGTACCAACAGATGGAACTGGATGAGGACTCAAAAGCCTGTACAACCATAAATACGCACAAGGGTTTATTTTCGTACAATCGGGTTCCCTATGGTGTAAGTCAGCACCCAGTATTTTCCAGCGTCAGATGGAGAATATCCTCAAGGGCGTCCCCAACAGTGTGGTTTTCCAGGATGACATCCTGTGTACAGGTGAGACAGAGGAGATTCACCGAGCCAATCTGGAGGAAATACTCAGAAGATTCTCTAAACACGGACTGAGGTTAAAACTGGCTAAATGTGCGTTTTTCGCAAAGAAAATAGTGTATCTAGGCCGCAAAATCAGTGTTTCTGGTATATCTTCAACCGAGGAGAAGGTACAAGCTGTCAAGGATGCACCTCCACCCACCAATACCACTGAGTTGAGGTCCTTCCTGGGCATGTTGAATCATTATTCACCTTTCTTACTTAATAGCTCAACTGTACTAGAGCCTCTTAATAGGCTGCTAAGAAAAGAGATCAAATGGTGCTGGTCAAGTGTTGAGGAAATACATTTGTTAAAGCCAAAGAGATGTTATGTTCTGACATTCTGTTAATTCATTTTGACTCAAACAGGCAAATTGCACTTATGCGTGATGCCTCGGCATATGGTATTTCAGCAGTGTTGGCACATACTAACCCTGATGGAACTGAATCACCTGTTGCCTTTGCATCGCGCACTCTATCCAAAGCTGAGCGAAACTACGGTATGGTAGAAAAAGATGGATTAAGCTGTATTTTTGGTGTTCGAAAATTTCACCAGTACGGTCAACATTTTGTACTTTTCTGTCAGACCACAAACCACTGTTAGCTTTGTTTAATGAAAGTAAAGCTGTACCACTTATGGCATCTGGAAGAATTTAGAGATTGGCACTAACACTGGCTGCTTACAATTATTCCATGAGCTATAGATCTGGAAGCCAGAATTTTTCAGCCGATGCCTTAAGCAGGATACCTCTGCCTTGTGCCAGTGTAAACGAGGTAATTCCAGGTGACACAGTCATGCTGATGGAGCTTGTCAATAACGAGAAGTCACCTGCTAGTTCACGTCAGATCCGTTTATGGGCGGATAAAGATCCATTACTGTCACATGTACCCCACTGTATATTGAATGGTCACTAGGAAACTCCTCAGAGTTGGTCTGGAGTTGAGCAGTCTGATGACAAATCCTATGTTAAACGTAGGGATGAGTTGAGCGCACAAGATGTCTGTATCTTGTGGGGGTTAAGGGTTGTAGTACTGGTCAAAGGTCAAAAGCTGAGTTACATGAATCACATCCTGGAATGTCTGTAATGAAGGCTATTGCCATAGGATATGTTTGGTGGCCAGGCTTGGACCAGCATATCGAATTGTGTGTAAAGTCATATAAAGTATGCCAAAAACACTGTACAACGCTTCTCATGTCTCATACACCGTAAAAATTTGTGATATGTTTAACGTCTCAAAATGAAACATCATTTTGTCCCAACTTTTGGGACATGTGAGTACGTATATGTTTCATATTAAAACGGCTTCATGTTTCAAATTGAAACACGTGTCTTTTTCACATGTCTTCAATAAGCACATGTTCGTTTGAAACATGTAACGTTCTACATTTTTAAACGTGTTCTGTGTACATGTCTCAAGCTGAAACATGTTAGAGCCGACTACATGTTTTAAAATGAAACGTCTAAGCCCAAACATGACTTTGTCCCAACTTTTGAGACATGTCACAAGTGAAACGGATCTGTACATGTCTCAAACTTGGAAGTGTTTCAAAACAGTCTACATCCCATTACGTGTTTCAGGAGACTGTCAGACTGGCATGTGCATGATACCGGTACTGAAATGAAAACATTCATCAAAAATCAACATACATCAAGTTTTATTCTCTTATATTCATTGGAAGTCAAACTCAGGAACATGTATGAACAAGCAATAACCATATACAGAAACACATAAAACAGACTGCTCCTCAGGTTAACTCAAACCTAATAATGATTTCAAACAGATGCATGATTGGTACATCAGAATCCCTGATGTGAACCCCGTTACCATAGAGTGAAAGCTGTTTATAACAATAACATTATAACAATAACATTATAACAATAATGTGCTCAAGGTTTGATTCATTTATATCACTGATTTACACTTAGAAGTTCAAGATGATTTACTCAACTTGCCATATTGGTCCGTTGACACGACATTGTCTGATCTGTGATAAAGTATTATCCCATATTGTATTCCATGTCTAATCCGGCACACTGGAAACATTTCTGAACATGGGTACTGTATTACTTAGGCCTACAAATATGGAATTGCTGAATGATACTGCCTTTGTTGTTTTTCCTGACATGCTACTCGCGATTAACTATTTCTGTTTCGGGGTGGCTGAGATTTCATTCCATTTTGGGGTGTGGAATACGGATCGCAGATGATTATTAAAATAAGGGCTGAAGAGCTGGATTCGTCTCGAGTTTTGCAACAGTGATCACATTGTGGGATAAAATAAAAACATTGTTGACACTAAACACTATTTAATATTCCAATACGTATGAAAAATAATGTCTATTCTGTCTCCTTCTGATTTATATATGCCTCTATGTTTCCTCTTTTTACAGTGTAGACGTAACGATGCAACTATTTGAGGGTTGTGACACGTTTCACTCGTGTTGCTGTCTCACTATAACGGTCCGAAAAGCTGTTTGAAACATCAACGCTGAAACACGTCTAACCGAGTTGCAAGACGACATGTGTCAAGAAAAGCGGAGTACAAAATGGATAGTGCTGTCTGATGCATGGAATTAGATACCAGGTCGTCTTCACACAGTTCTAACCGTACCTCCGAAATGCATTACGACAGATAGCTTTAGCAATTTGCAAACAAACATATGATTACCACTGGCTTCCAAATATTTATTTCTGGTCTTTAGCGACCCGCAAGATATATGTCGGTATTGTGGATTAATCGACTGAGGAATTAATTGAATTATTTGCATAACAATTTAACTCAACCAGGCCTAGGGTATTTGAGGCCTTCCCAGGCGCCATTTCACTCTACCCCTCTCCTTTCAAATATGTCATTGCTCATTGAGATAGAGGTCTGAATCTTCTAACAACATAAGTTTAACTAAAAATTGTGAAAAAAATAAAATAAATTTGCATGATGGCCGCTTTGAAGACTTCACAGTTAAGTCATGTTCCAAATATGCATTTTTGGCCGATTTTTTTGTAACATTTTCCCAGCCCAAATTTTGACTCTTCACTGGAACCCTACATGGCCGACATTTTGAATTTAAGAGTATTGGCTCAAAACACATGGTCATATTACGACACACAAACAAAATATATAGTAATGTTGCCAGAAGAAAAGTGACACTTCACAATGTGTAACAATGTGTAACAATGATTAAATATGCCCTCAACAAGATTACCAACGTGGTCAAGGAGGATATCGGAGGCATATTTGAAGTGCTCCGCTGACAGGTTGTCTAGACCAGGAGATTTCCCTAGTTCAAGGGATTCATGTCACATTTCAAAGTTCGAGGGACGTTACGTGGAGTATTATCCTCAGAACCGGAATCGATAAACTGCATCACACAATTCTTATGACAAGTGGAGCTGTTAGAGTTTAGTAGAGACGAATAGAATTGCTTCCACATCTCAGCAATAGCATCTTGTCTAGTTGCGTTACCAACGGAGTTGGATAGATCGCATTTCATCCGATTATCAAGCTATATTTCATTCCAAAAGTCCGAAGCTGAATTTGTGGAGAGTGCAGTTGCAAGTGCATTAACGTGTAAAGATGCTTCCTGTCTTCTACAACGGCGAAGAGCATATTGAAATTGTAATTTAGCACGACGCATGTGTAGCGCGACAGGGCCTTCACGAGGGCTTCCGCTATCCCGCCACAGAAGAAAAGACATCCTGGCAGCGTTGTGGTGTTCTTTCACAAAATCATTCCAGCCAGGGACAGATTTATGGGAAGACGGACTGTCTTCAGGAATGCTAGCATTGTTGCTTGCCAGCAGTGTCTGTACAATACATTTGTAGTAAGAGTTCAACTGGTCGCAATGAGAAATATGCTCTGGGGTATTGAGACAATTACCGGTACAATAAACAGCAGCTGGGGCTTCAGCGAACGAAAAGAGCTCTTGAGTTATCAGCGAATACTGATTAATGTCGGATTGGGTGGCCTTGTCCCAATTAACAATTTTCATTCTATGGTAACGGGGTTCACATCAGGGATTCTGATGTACCAATCATGCATCTGTTTGAAATCATTATTAGGTTTGAGTTAACCTGAGGAGCAGTCTGTTTTATGTGTTTCTGTATATGGTTTTTGCTTGCTCATACATGTTCCTGAGTTTGACTTTCAATGAATATAATAGAATAAAACTTGATGTATGTTGAGTTTTGATGAATGTTTTTATTTCAGTACCGGTATCATGCATATGCCAGTCTGACAGTCTCCTGAAACACGTCATGGGATGTAGACGGTTTTGAAACACTTCCAAGTTTGAGACATGTACAAATCCGTTTCACTTGTGACATATCTCAAAAGTTGGGACAAAATCATGTTTGGGCTTAAACGTTTCATTTTGAAACATGTAGTCGGCTCTAACATGTTTCAGCTTGAGACATGTATACACAACACGTTTCAAAATGTAGAACGTTACATGTTTCAAACGAACACGTCTCATATTGAGACATCATCAAGTCATTTGAAAAAAAACACGTGTTTCAATTTGAAACATGAAGCCGTTTTAATATGAAACATATACGTACTCACATGTCCCAACAGTTGGGACAAAATCATGTTTCATTTTGAGACGTTAAACATGTCACCAATTATTACAGTGTAATGGCTTAGCAGAAAGAGGTGTCAAAACGGCTAAACGTGGTCTTAAAAAATGACCAGTAGTACTTTGGAAACAAAATTGTCACGTTTTCTTTTCACCTACAGAAATGCTCCCCATACCACCACTGGGATATCACCCGCTCAGCTGATGTTGAACTCCGTACACCTTTAAGTCTGGTTTATCCAAACTTGAAGTCTAAGATTGAGCACAAACAAGAGAAACAGAAATTATACCACGACTGCCATGCTAAAGATAGCGATATTTGTGTTAACCAACGAGTGTTTGTTCAGTGCAAGAAGACGTCCATAAACATACCCACTCTCCTGGTATGTTCTGACCCGACATTGTCTGAATATTTACTGTGGTCATATTCACAGTTCCGTAAATATATGTAGTATATATATACGTCAGAGCAATGTTTCGTGATAATTTCGGGAGTTATCTTCGATAACTCCACAGGCATATCTCTCATCAGGGGCCGCCTTTTAATACAGGAAGGTGTTAGCCATCAAATCTTCGATTTGCGTAGCAGTTCCTTCAAGTTTCTCCTCCTCTTTAATCATCCGTTAGAAGTCAGAAAAAATATTCATATTTCCAATGACTGGTGTTGGTATAGAAGAAAGGCCCTTGGGCAGCAGGAAGATGTCTCCATGGGACAGCCTCAGTTTAGAGATGTTTCTGATGTATGTCATGGCTAATGCAAATCTCGCTTCACGAGATCCATTTCCACATATTTCAACATATTTCATATGTTTACTTTTCTTGGATCGTTGTTTCTGTAGAGGTGTCTAGTTTTCATTCTGCCTCTTCGAGTCAGATTGAATTCAGTAGAGTCTGTAATTGACTGCGAAGATCTGCGTAAGTTTCTCCCTCTTTCAAAGACAAAAGCCGGCCGGTATGGACAGCAGTAGGATGTCGTCATCGGACAGCCTCAGTATAGAGATGTTTCTTATGTTTGTCCCGTCTAATGTCAATCTCGCTTCGCGAATCCTTATCGACATTTTTCAACATATTTCATATGTTTACTTGTCGTTTCTGTTCTTTTCTGTTGAGACGCCTGATTTTCATTCTGCCTCTTCAAGTCAGATTGAATTCAGTGAGTAGTCTGTAAAATCTGTAAATTGGCTGCGAAGATCTGCGTGTTGTTGAATGGAGCGGCGTATGATGAATCCAGTGCAAGAAGATGTCTATAAACATACCCACTCTCCTGGTATGTTCTGACCTGCCAACCTTTTCTGTTGGCGAGTTACATTGAGATATAGTAGGACGTCCAGGAACCTTGATATTAGAAATATCTCCAGGGTTACTTCTGTTCAATCCATCCAGGCTTCGCTTGATTTTGTGGATCTTAGGTAATATATACATGTATGGTACGCCCTTCTTATGGAACGGATCATATAGGTATTATCGGGTATTCCTGTCTAATAAGTTCCTATTAGACATTTGTATGGCATATTAAGTTTAGAACCTTTTTATGCGTTGGCTTGATATCAATCTCAGGGATTTCCACGTAATGTATGTTGTCATACAGCTGAGCGTAGGCTTCAGCTATATATATAGATCCTTGTCTAGAATAACAGTCGTGTTATTCTTATCCAATTTGGTGATAACTATATTCCAGTTATCGGACCTGAGTTTACTGAGCGACACCCGCTTCCCCGTAGATAGATTATCTCCGTATACGCTTCGCGTATATGAAGTTAACTCAAGTCTTGTGGCATACAGATAATTCTCCGTGCTGTTCAATCCACGTGGTGGCTGGAATTCGGATTTGCTGTAAAATGGATGTGTCTTTTGGATTGGTGTAGAATCGGAAAATCGTCCACTGCATCGCATGTTCTTGATCATCCGTTTAAAGTCAGAAGCTTGGCTAATGCCAATCTCGCTTCGCTTTCATATTTCATATGTGTACTTGTCTTGGGTCGTTTCTGTTCTTTTCTGTTGAGACGTCTGATTTTCATTCTGCCTCTTCGAGTCAGATTGAATTCAGTGAGAAATCTGTAAAATCTGTAAATTGGCTGTGAAGATCGGCGTATGTGTTGTTGAATGGAGCGGCATGTGATGAATGACTGAATGCTGGAAAATCCGGGCCCCGGTGTGCGAGAGGCGGTCAAATATGATAGGATAACAAATCGGCTCATTATCCGCTGATTGGTAGAAATAGCTGATACTGATTGGTCAGATTACACAACAGTGATTGGTAGATCGGTAGACCGCCGTGAACAGCATTGTTCGGTAGAATCCCACTAAGCTCAAATGGAAAGTACGCTGGACAGACTAAGATCAAACATAACATCAATCAGTAGGCACTTCGGCCATATTAAATCCCAAATTGCAGGTCCATATGCAAGTAGATCAACTGGAGCAACCGACGAATACGTTCTGGAGACCCAATACAAGTATGCCCGATATTTAATATCGTATACTTCCGGATAGATTCATTACTCCTAATGGAGAGACGAGATCAAATTCAGCATGAGAGATATAGCCACACGAAACAAAACACTCTGAGTAATAAATATATTTATTATATATTTATTCATATTAGCAACCCAACGGGTTGGTACAGCATGCATATATATATCACATTCCATATATATATGTCAATAACAGGAGAATATACAATAGTTCCAAGGTATATCTCTCTGTACATCCGTTGAGGTCCACGAGATCAAATTAGCACATCGTGTATACTTCGTATACAGATATAATAGGCATGGAATATGTACGATGAGCAGAGAATAATATGTAGTCGGTGAATGGTATGCATGTATACTTCGTATACGCATCAAAATATTACGCATTATCCGGAAAAGTAAGTAACTCCATCTAGGATGTTTGCTGACTTGATTGGACGAGAACTGTTCATTCCTGCGCTTTATTCCAGATTGGGGGTGTCTGTTTTCTCTATAGTTCCGTGAGTGGTCCCATTCTCCTGATCTGTTAGACCACTTGGGGTGATGTAAGCCGTCAGCGGGGCGTTTGTCTGCTTGGTCTCTTCCGTTATTGGCCATTCGACGTTCATTCCCGGGGACTTGGCGGTCTTTATGGTTCTTTGAAGGGCGGTCACTATACAGTGAAGGTGGAAGACCCCTCTTAGAGGGAATCACAGCTTGGATCACAGTCGGAAGGCTGTAGTCGGTCTTTCAAACAGCATCACATTCCGGTACAGATAAATCTGGAGTAATAATCATCGTGGATCTTCAGATAATTGATCGAGCTGCCTCTATATCGGCGTATGTATACTTAGTATACCGATTACGCACTAAGCAGTAAAGGTGGAAGACCCCTCTTCGAGGGAATCACAGCTGGGGTCAGAGTCGGAAGGCTGTAGTCAGTCTTTCATCCAGCATCACATCCCGGTACAGATAAATCCGGAGTATTAATCAGCGTGTATCCTTCAGATACTCGATCGAGCTGTCTCTATATCGGCGTATGTATACTTAGTATACTGATTACGCACTATACAGTAGAGGTTGAAGACCCCTCTTCGAAGGGATTCACAGCTTGGGTCACAGTCGGAAAGCTGTAGTCAGTCTTTCATCCAGCACCACATCCCGGTACAGATAAACTCCGGGGTAGTCATCAGCCTGTATCCTTCAGATACTCGATCGAGCTGTCTCTATATCGGCGTATGTATACTTAATATACTGGTTACGCACTATACAGTAAAGGTAGAAGACCCCACTTCGAGGAAATCACAGCTTGGGTCACAGTCGGAATGCTGTAGTCAGTTTTTCATCCAGCATTCCATCCAGGTACATTAAAGGTAATCAAAGCTTTGTGTTATAAAGCATCGATGAAGTGCTAATTTGCCTCAGGAGACCTCGATAGAAGACAGATTTCATATTCCATCTCCAGGATGTAATATAATCATAAGATTATATTAATATAATATATGAATTGCACGCATTCAATGCTTATTCCGCAATTCAATGCAAGAAGATGTCCATAAACATACCCACTCTCCTGGTATGTTCTGGTATGTACTGCTGCCCAGGGGTCTTCCTTCTATACCAACACCAGTCATTGGAAATAGGAATATTATTTCTGACTTCTAACGGATGATTAAAGAGGAGAAACTTGAAGGAACTGCTACGCAAATCGAAGATTTGATGGCTAACACCTTCCTGTATTAAAAGGCGGCCCCTGATGAGAGATATGCCTGTGGAGTTATCAAAGATAACTCCCGAAATTATCACGAAACATTGCTCTGACGTATATATATACTACATATATTTACGGAACTGTGAATATGACCACAGTAAATATTCAGACAATGTCGGGTCAGAACATACCAGGAGAGTGGGTATGTTTATGGACATCTTCTTGCACTGTTTTTGGGGGGACTCGATCCTCTTATGTCCTGACATGTGAATCGGGTTCCTTCGGGTTCTCTGATCCTCACAAACTTGGGCGTTCTGATACCCTTCTGTCCTGAATATTTGAATATTTGAATTGCGGAATAAGCATTGAATGCGTGCAATTCATATATTAGATTAATATAATCTTATGATTATATTACATCCTGGAGATGGAATATGAAATCTGTCTTCTATCGAGGTCTCGTGAGGCAAATTAGCACTTCATCGATGCTTTATAACACAAAGCGTTGATTACCTTTAATGTACCTGGATGGAATGCTGGATGAAAAACTGACTACAGCATTCCGACTGTGACCCAAGCTGTGATTTCCTCGAAGTGGGGTCTTCTACCTTTACTGTATAGTGTGTAACCAGTATATTAAGTATACATACGCCGATATAGAGACAGCTCGATCGAGTATCTGAAGGATACAGGCTGATGACTACCCCGGAGTTTATCTGTACCGGGATGTGGTGCTGGATGAAATACTGACTACAGCCTTCCGACTGTGACCCAAGCTGTGAATCCCTCGAAGAGGGGTCTTCAACCTCTACTGTATAGTGCGTAATGAGTATACTAAGTATACATACGCCGATATAGAGACAGCTCGATCGAGTATCTGAAGGATACACGCTGATTAGTACTCCGGATTTATCTGTACCGGGATGTGATGCTGGATGAAAGACTGACTACAGCCTTCCGACTCTGACCCCAGCTGTGATTCCCTCGAAGAGGGGTCTTCCACCTTTACTGCTTAGTGCGTAATCAGTATACTAAGTATACATACGCCGATATAGAGGCAGCTCGATCTAGTATCTGAAGGATACACGCTGCTTATTACTCCGGATTTATCTGTACCGGGATGTGATGCTGAATGAAAGACTGACTACAGCCTTCCGACTGCGACCCAAGCTGTGATTCCCTCGAAGAGGGGTCTTCCACCTTTATACTGTATAGTGCGTAGTATACTAAGTATACATACGCCGATATGAAGACAGCTCGATCAATTATCTGAAGATCCACGATGATTATTACTCCAGATTTATCTGTACCGGAATGTGATGCTGTTTGAAAGACTGACTACAGCCTTCCGACTGTGATCCAAGCTGTGATTCCCTCTAAGAGGGGTCTTCCACCTTCACTGTATAGTGACCGCCCTTCAAAGAACCATGAAGACCGCCAAGTCCCCGGGGAATGAACGTCGAATGGCCAATAACGGAAGAGACCAAGCAGACAAACGCCCCGCTGACGGCTTACATCACCCCAAGTGGTCTAACAGATCAGGAGAATGGAACCACTCACGGAACTATAGAGAAAACAGACACCCCCGACCTGGAATAAAGCGCAGGAATGAACAGTTCTCGTCCAATCAAGTCAGCAAACATCCTAGATGGAGTTACTTACTTTTCCGGATAATGCGTAATATTTTGATGCGTATACGAAGTATACATGCATACCATTCACCGACTACATATTATTCTCTGCTCATCGTACATATTCCATGCCTAATATATCTGTATACGAAGTATACACGATGTGCTAATTTGATCTCGGGGACCTCAACGGATGTACAGAGACATATACCTTGGAACTATTGTATATTCTCCTGTTATTGACATATATATATGGAATGTGATATATATATGCATGCTGTACCAACCCGTTGGGTTGCTAATATGAATATATATATAATAAATATATTTATTACTCAGAGTGTTTTGTTTCGTGTGGCTATTTCTCTCATGCTGAATTTGATCTCGTCTCTCCATTAGGAGTAACGAATCTATCCAGAAGTATACGATATTAAATATCGGGCATACTTGTATTGAGTCTCCAGAACGTATTCGTCGGTTGCTCCAGTTGATCTACTTGCATATGGACCTGAAATTTGGGATTTAATATGGCCGAAGTGCCTACTGATTGATGTTATGTTTGATCTTAGTCTGTCCAGCGTACTTTCCATTTGAGCTTAGTGGGATTCTACCGAACAATGCTGTTCACGGCGGTCTACCGATCTACCAATCACTGTTGTGTAATCTGACCAATCAGTATCAGCTATTTCTACCAATCAGCGGATAATGAGCCGATTTGTTATCCTATCATATTTGACCGCCTCTCGCACACCGGGGGCCGGATTTTCCAGCATTCAGTCATTCATCACATGCCGCTCCATTCAACAACACATACGCCGATCTTCGCAGCCAATTTACAGATTTTACAGACTTCTCACTGAATTCAATCTGACTCGAAGAGGCAGAATGAAAATCAGACGTCTCAACACAAAAGAACAGAAACGACCCAAGACAAGTACACATATGAAATATGAAAGCGAAGCGAGATTGGCATTAGCCAAGCTTCTGACTTTAAACGGATGATCAAGAACATGCGATGCAGTGGACGATTTTTCGATTCTACACCAATCCAAAAGACACATCCATTTTACAGCAAATCCGAATTCCAGCCACCACTTGGATTGAACAGCACGGAGAATTATCTGTATGCCACAAGACTTCATATACGCGAAGCGTATACGGAGATAATCTATCTACGGGGAAGCGGGTGTCGCTCAGTAAACTGAGGTCCGATAACTGGAATATAGTTATCACCAAATTGGATAAGAATAACACGACTGTTATTCTAGACAAGGATCTATATATACAGATGAAGCCTACGCTCAGCTGTATGACAACATACATTACGTGGAAATCCCTGAGATTGATATCAAGCCAACGCATAAAAAGGTACTAAACCGAATATGCCATACAAGTGTCTAATAGGAACTTATTAGACAGGAATACCCGATAATACCTATATGATCCGTTCCATAAGAAGGGCGTACCATACATGTATACATTACCTAAGATCCACAAAATCAAGCGAAGCCTGGATGGATTGGACAGAATTAACCCTGGAGATATTTCTAATATCAAGGTTCCTGGACGTCCTACTATATCCCAATGTAACTCGCCAACAGAAAAGGTTGGCAGGTCAGAACATACCAGGAGAGTGGGTATGTTTATAGACATCTTCTTGCACTGGATTCATCATACGCCACTCCATTCAACAACACTTACGCAGATCTTCGCAGCCAATTTACAGATTTTACAGACTTCTCACTGAATTCAATCTGACTTGATGAGGCAGAATGAAAATCAGGCGTCTCAACAGAAAAGAACAGAAACGACTCAAGACAAGTAAACATATGAAATATGTTGAAAAATGTCGATAAGGATCTCGCGAAGCGAGATTGGCATTAGCCAAGACAAACATAAGAAACGTCTCTATACTGAGGCTATCCGATGACGACATCCTACTGCTGTCCATACCCGCCGGCTTGTGCCTTTGAAAGAGGGAGAAACTTACATAGATCCTCGCAGCCAATTACAGACTCTACTGAATTCAATCTGACTCGACGAGGCAGAATGAAAACTAGACATTTCTACAGAAACAACGATCCAAGAAAAGTAAACATATGAAATATGTTGAAATATGTGGAAATGGATCTCGCGAGGCGAGATTTGCATTAGCCATGAGATACATCAGAAACATCTCTAAACTGAGGCTGTCCCATGACGACATCGTACTGCTGCCCAGGGGTCTTCCTTCTATACCAACACCAGTCATTGGAAATAGGAATATTATTTCTGACTTCTAACGGATGATTAAAGAGGAGAAACTTGAAGGAACTGCTACGCAAATCGAAGATTTGATGGCTAACACCTTCCTGTATTAAAAGGCGGCCCCTGATGAGAGATATGCCTGTGGAGTTATCAAAGATAACTCCCGAAATTATCACGAAACATTGCTCTGACGTATATATATACTACATATATTTACGGAACTGTGAATATGACCACAGTAAATATTCAGATAATGTCGGGTCAGAACATACCAGGAAAGTGGGTATGTTTATGGACATCTTCTTGCACTGTTTTTGGGAGGACTCGATCCTCTTATGTCCTGACATGTGAATCGGGTTCCTTCGGGTTCTCTGATCCTCACAAACTTGGGCGTTCTGATACCCTTCTGTCCTGAATATTTGAATTGCGGAATAAGCTTTGAATGCGTGCAATTCATATATTATATTAATATAATCTTATGATTATATTACATCCTGGAGATGGAATATGAAATCTGTCTTCTATCGTGGTCTCCTGAGGCAAATTAGCACTTCATCGATGCTTTATAACACAAAGCCTTGGTTACCTTTAATGTACCTGGATGGAATGCTGGATGAAAAACTGACTACAGCATTCCGACTGTGACCCAAGCTGTGATTTCCTCGAAGTGGGGTCTTCTACCTTTACTGTATAGTGCGTAACCAGTATATTAAGTATACATACGCCGATATAGAGACAGCTCGATCGAGTATCTGAAGGATACAGGCTGATGACTACCCCGGAGTTTATCTGTACCGGGATGTGGTGCTGGATGAAAGACTGACTACAGCCTTCCGACTCTGACCCAAGCTGTGAATTCCTCGAAGAGGGGTCTTCAACCTCTACTGTATAGTGCGTAATCAGTATACTAAGTATACATACGCCGATATAGAGACAGCTCGATCGAGTATCTGAAGGATACACGCTGATTAATACTCCGGATTTATCTGTACCGGGATGTGATGCTGGATGAAAGACTGACTACAGCCTTCCGACTCTGACCCCAGCTGTGATTCCCTCGAAGAGGGGTCTTCAACCTTTACTGCTTAGTGCGTAATCGGTATACTAAGTATACATACGCCGATATAGAGACAGCTCGATCGAGTATCTGAAGGATACACGCTGCTTATTACTCCGGATTTATCTGTACCGAGATGTGATGCTGAATGAAAGACTGACTGCAGCCTTCCGACTCTGACCCAAGCTGTGATTCCCTCGAAGAGGGGTCTTCCATCTTTATACTGTATAGTGCGTAGTATACTGAGTATACATACGCCGATATGAAGACAGCTCGATCAATTATCTGAAGATCCACGATGATTATTACTCCAGATTTATCTGTACCGGAATGTGATGCCGTTTGAAAGACCGACTACAGCCTTCCGACTGTGATCCAAGCTGTGATTCCCTCTAAGAGGGGTCTTCCACCTTCACTGTATAGTGACCGCCCTTCAAAGAACCATAAAGACCGCCAAGTCCCCGGGAATGAACGTCGAATGGCCAATAACGGAAGAGACCAAGCAGACAAACGCCCCGCTGACGGCTTACATCACCCCAAGTGGTCTAACAGATCAGGAGAATGGGACCACTCACGGAACTATAGAGAAAACAGACACCCCCGACCTGGAATAAAGCGCAGGAATGAACAGTTCTCGTCCAATCAAGTCAGCAAACATCCTAGATGGAGTTACTTACTTTTCCGGATAATGCGTAATATTTTGATGCGTATACGAAGTATACATGCATACCATTCACCTACTACATATTATTCTCTGCTCATCGTACATATTCCATGCCTATTATATCTGTATACGAAGTATACACGATGTGCTAATTTGATCTCGTGGACCTCAACGAATGTACAGAGAGTTATTATCCCTCAACCTAAATCGTAGCATTTCCATTGGTCAGTTTACCAGGGTGTAAAAATTCGTACACCCCGGGGATCTTTCCATGTCAACATCCGACCGGTCTGACCGATCACGTGACCAATCATCTTAATGCTGTATACTGAACTATGTTGAACGGTGTGGCCGAACGGGCCTCTAGCGGAAGGGCTCCCAGGGGATAAAAATTCACGGTTCACGTGCGAAAGCAGACATGGTGGATCTCCACTTCAAGACTTGGAACTTAAATTTTCCACTATTTCTGGCGGGAGATACCCTAATATTGACCAGAATACCATCATAGTCGGAGTATTCTACTTCTCGCATGTCGAGAATATAAATATAACGAACATGAAGCGTTTTCTGGCCACGCGAAAATTATGCATAATCGCTACCGAACCAAGTTCGGCGTGTTGTGCGCTTTCAAAGATCATTTCCCGAAATCAACACACAATATTATACACAACCGTTCATATTCGATGAAAGGAAGTCTTGCTGCATCACGTTCAATCAATCTTTAGACACACATACCTCGTAAATGGTTATATTTAGGGTCAAAATTGAACACTGTCACAGCTCTGCGTCCGTGTTGCGCGTCTACATTACTCGCGTAGACAACACGTTTTGTCAAAATGGAGACCGGTTTCGTAAATGGACAGACACATATAGGCTGAGTTTCCGTGGTAAAGTTTCAGAGAAATTGCCCTTTTAACTCTATAATTCGATATGTTAATTGAAAAATGCTTTCGGGATAATAAATTCGTTATTCAGGTTTTTCCCAGGGTGTATGAAAAGTTATGACCCTCCCTGAAACTCATACACCCTTCGGCTGACGCCTCAGGGTGTATGAGTTTCAGGGAGGGTCATAACTTTTCATACACCCTGGGAAAAACCTGAATAACTAATAATATACCTTGAAAATATTGTATATTCTCCTGTTATTGACATATATATATGGAATGTGATATATATATGCATGCTGTACCAACCCGTTGGGTTGCTAATATGAATAAATATATAATAAATATATTTATTACTCAGAGTTTTGTTTCGTGTGGCTATATCTCTCATGCTGAATTTGATCTCGTCTCTCCATTAGGAGTAACGTATCTATCCGGAAGTATACGGTATTAAATATCGGGCATACTTGTATTGAGTCTCCAGAACGTATCCGTCGGTTGCTCCAGTTGATCTACTTGCATATGGACCTGCAATTTGGGATTTAATATGGCCGAAGCGCCTACTGATTGATGTTATGTTTGATCTTAGTCTGTCCAGCGTACTTTCCATTTGAGCTTAGTGGGATTCTACCGAACAATGCTGTTCACGGCGGTCTACCGATCTACCAATCACTGTTGTGTAATCTGACCAATCAGTATCAGCTATTTCTACCAATCAGCGGATAATGAGCCGATTTGTTATCCTATCATATTTGACCGCCTCTCGCACACCGGGGGCCGGATTTTCCAGCATTCAGTCATTCATCACATGGCGCTCCATTCAACAACACATACGCCGATCTTCGCAGCCAATTTACAGATTTTACAGACTTCTCACTGAATTCAATCTGACTCGAAGAGGCAGAATGAAAATCAGACGTCTCAACACAAAAGAACAGAAACGACCCAAGACAAGTAAACATATGAAATATGAAAGCGAAGCGAGATTGGCATTAGCCAAGCTTCTGACTTTAAACGGATGATCAAGAACATGCGATGCAGTGGACGATTTTTCGATTCTACACCAATCCAAAAGACACATCCATTTTACAGCAAATCCGAATTCCAGCCACCACTTGGATTGAACAGCACGGAGAATTATCTGTATGCCACAAGACTTGAGCTAACTTCATATACGCGAAGCGTATACGGAGATAATCTATCTACGGGGAAGCGGGTGTCGCTCAGTAAACTGAGGTCCGATAACTGGAATATAGTTATCACCAAATTGGATAAGAATAACACGACTGTTATTCTAGACCAGGATCTATATATATAGCTGAAGCCTACGCTCAGCTGTATGACAACATACATTACGTGGAAATCCCTGAGATTGATATCAAGCCAACGCATAAAAAGGTACTAAACCTAATATGCCGTACAAGTGTCTAATAGGAACTTATTAGACAGGAATACCCGATAATACCTATATGATCCGTTCCATAAGAAGGGCGTACCATACATGTATATATTACCTAAGATTCACAAAATCAAGCGAAGCCTGGATGGATTGGACAGAATTAACCCTGGAGATATTTCTAATATCAAGGTTCCTGGACGTCCTACTATATCCCAATGTAACTCGCCAACAGAAAAGGTTGGCAGGTCAGAACATACCAGGAGAGTGGGTATGTTTATAGACATCTTCTTGCACTGGATTCATCATACGCCGCTCCATTCAACAACACTTACGCAGATCTTCGCAGCCAATTTACAGATTTTACAGACTTCTCACTGAATTCAATCTGACTTGAAGAGGCAGAATGAAAATCAGGCGTCTCAACAGAAAAGAACAGAAACGACTCAAGACAAGTAAACATATGAAATATGTTGAAAAATGTCGATAAGGATCTCGCGAAGCGAGATTGGGATTAGCCAAGACAAACATAAGAAACGTCTCTATACTGAGGCTATCCGATGACGACATCCTACTGCTGTCCATACCCGCCGGCTTGTGTCTTTGAAAGAGGGAGAAACTTACACAGACCCTCGCAGCCAATTACAGACTCTACTGAATTCAATCTGACTCGAAGAGGCAGAATGAAAACTAGACATCTCTACAGAAACAACGATCCAAGAAAAGTAAACATATGAAATATATTGAAATATGTGGAAATGGATCTCGCGAGGCGAGATTTGCATTAGCCATGAGATACATCAGAAACATCTCTAAACTGAGGCTGTCCCATGACGACATCGTACTGCTGCCCAGGGGTCTTCCTTCCATACCAACACCAGTCATTGGAAATAGGAATATTATTTCTGTCTTCTAACGGATGATTAAAGAGGAGAAACTTGAAGGAACTGCTACGCAAATCGAAGATTTGATGGCTAACACCTTCCTGTATTAAAAGGCGGCCCCTGATGAGAGATATGCCTGTGGAGTTATCAAAGATAACTCCCGAAATTATCACGAAACATTGCTCTGACGTATATATATACTACATATATATTTACGGAACTGTGAATATGACCACAGTAAATATTCAGACAATGTTGGGTCAGAACATACCAGGAGAGTGGGTATGTTTATGGACATCTTCTTGTACTGACCAAACCCCATCACCCCAAAAAGGTGATGGCCCATCAACTTTTTTTTGACTGTGTGGGGTGGAGGATCCGTCTTTTCGACGCTACTGAACTGAAACTGGGCCAAAATCTTTACCGTTTTAAGAAAACAGAGTTCACAGTCTGCCTGCATGATCCCCACATTTATCTCACACTATATGTGCAAATAAAATATCGCCTCACTTCAACCCCACTATCGTCTTAGGCTATGCATGGAAGAATGCTTGCCCAACAAAATCCCCACGTTTATCTTAAGCTATGAAAACAGCGAGCATTTTGCCCTACATCATCCCCACGCCGGACTTAAACTTTCAACACAGCCCGGCACATTCCCTACATTGGACTTTGTCTACGAGCGCTGGAAAAAAGTCCACCCCACCTAATCCTTACAAACAACTCAGTCGATTAACTCCGAAGTTCATTTTCCCTACACCAACCCCACGTTACACTTTGAATATGTAGCAGATAAAGTTATGCCCTACATCATCCCCACGCGGACTTTGAATTCTCAGAACTGTCGTCCATTCACCCGTCATAATCCCCACATCCGCCCTACATAATCCCCATATTTATGCTAAATTTGCATAACCGTGGACAGCTGCCCCACACAAACCCTACGTTATCCCCACGAGGAAAGTTTCAAACCACGCTTCGCCCCACACGAACCCCACGCGCCCACCAATACCCCACACTTTCCCCACGTTCGTGTTTGTAAGGGAGTACACTTGCAAATTCAAATTACCAATTTGTGGGAATCGTGAAAACATGGCTACATTTTTCAATCAGCAGAGAGTTGCAGTATTTTGATGATTTGGTATCGAATGTTATTGGTTAATCCAATCGGCCATGTCATTGGGAGAGAAATATGAAATATATTGATATTGTCTATCCAGACCGAAAATAACATGACTTGCAAGTGATTAACCTGAATTTTATTTTATGTCTTTTGATAAAAGCTCTGACATACGAGTCGAAATCATGTGCAATTCAATTATAATACCTATTATATTACATAACTCAGATGTTCAGAATATGGCCTAAAGTGTTCCGAAGGTTTCAAAATGCGATTTCAAAAGTTTCAAATAAGCCTTCAAAAATTTCCAAAATATAGTTCCACCTTATCCTAATGATTGTTCGAAATGTTTAAAAAAAAATATCTCCAAATGTGTCAAAAAGTTGTTCCAAGTGTTTCACAAGGCGGTTTCAAATATTCCAAAATACTGTTTCAAAAGTTCAAAAATATGTCTCAAAATAAAATCTTGAGATGCATAATCAGTGGAATGAATATCACAAAATGTAATGATTATTCGACAATGAAATACACTTCACTGAAGAAACCTTGCATTACTCAGCATCAGTTATATTAGCATTTCTGGTCACAACTGTAGATTATGTCGATATTGCCACCAAAGCCTTAGAAATCAATGACAGAAACGGTCTTACCAATGGATATGGTCAAGGTCCTAGAAACAACTCATCAATTAGTAATATACGAGATGATGGGCTAGAGCCCAATGGTGGGCGATCTTGGTAAACGTTCACAAGGTGGACGAATAAATGGTCATTGAATACTTATTTTTATCATGTCATAACGAACGAATAAAAGGGCTTTAGAACGTAAACGCAAAGGGAATATGAACATAATTGCTACACCATTCAGTTCTTTCATAAACTGTGAGTCGAAACCGAATGGCATGTACATCTGTATGAATTTTATTATAAACTCGTGTTGGGTCATTCAATTCTGAAAGCACGATAATGAACCCAACCAAGTAAAGATGTATAGTTTCTTCTCCTGTAGAGTTTTATGATTTCACCATTCATCCTATTTCATCGTGGTATATCCAAGCGTTTTTTTTGTTTTTTTTTCTTTTTTGCCAAACAATATTATTTCTATCCTACTGTACTCCAGATAAAACACTACAAGGAATGGCGTGGAAACAATGGAAGTTGACTACTACCCCAGTATTACAAAGCTAAGTTTGGTCATTAATAAACAGATTGCAGAAAGCAGCTGTGGATGAAATTGGCACGCATTGCACAAATTCGGACTTGAATAATAAAATTTTAGTCCACATTTTCCACGTGGAGGAATAAACTGGGTATGAAAACTTTCTTTTTGAGTCAAAAATAAACAGGCGTAATATAGAGACCATCGTAGGGACCAGGAGGAAAACGATTTACTTTCTCTTCCGTTGTGCTGAACAAGGAGTCCCTTGCCTTCTATTATAGTTCAGTGACAGGGAATAGCCGGACACTATGACTGAATAACACCTGAACACCAAACTGACGGTTGTGTTTGTGCGATCCATTTCATTCATTGGATTATTTGGAGTATTTGGTTTTCGTTAAGTATCGTAATTATGGTGAGTAATTCTGAATCGACACTCGCGAACCCCGTCGCCACTATGTATAAATGTGTCGGGTCCTCCTGGACCATGAGACATTTCCGAACGATTTTGTACTCCTAACAGAGTGTGTAGAACCATCTACGTCAATTAAAATAAGAATGCTGTCAAACATAAGCTATTAAATCAAAGTTTCCACGTGGAAGCTATCCAACAGAACTACTCTCGAAAGGACATGTAACAGATACCGTACCTGATGCAGTAGACAAACATGGGTTAGGATCGTTGGCAAGCGATCTATTTGCAAATTTCGTGATAATTCACATGAGCAGTGTGACTAACGTCACAGGACCTACGAAGTACAGTAGGCATTAGGACTCGAACGCGAACTGAACTCTTGGAAATCCCCACCCCCAGTTGAAATCCTGCCTATATTAAGATGGGCACTGCCCAAGTCAGAATCGCCACTGATTTTCATCAAAAATCACCAGAAATTTCCATCAAAAATAGGTCAGCTCAGAACTTGTTGGTAACAGTCTCCTAATGCGCCTTCATTCCAAAATAAATAACGATCACCGATTTAATTTTACATTTTTTTTTTAAAGGAAACAGATTGAATAATATAGGTTCACTAGATTTCAAGCTTTACGTGTGAAAATACATCTACATCTCTTTAGTGGTTTTTAGTGCCCTTGTCCAGGATCAAAACAACTTTTTAAATCACATTATTTTCTCAACAATACACCAAATGTTTATATATAGTACTATAGTATAGAAAGGTAGCATTTATGTAGTTTACGGTAATTCAACTCGAGACCAACACCTTCTATGCACAAGATAATAATGATTCTATGTGATTCTCCTGAGCATAACCGGTACAAAGACGAATAAATAGCGTCTCTACATCACGTTGTTATCTAGATATATGAGACAACACATTTTGGGTATCGGCAATCTGATGAATGTACTATTCCGGTTTCCTTGTTTCACATTATATTCTATGGCAGTTGATCGGTGATTTTCTTTATGATAAACGTTAAACCACCTCAGCTTCGTTGTGCAAACAGCGCTGAATTTTTTAGGGTATATGCAGTAGGGTATTTTTAGCCGGAGAGTAACTGATAGGCCTAGTCATTAAATGCGATAAAACGCTGGAGCAAAACGGACCACAGTTTTCTTGGCAATGATGACATGTTTGGATGTGAAACAGGATACACGTTACAGGCTACAGCTTACATATATATAACAATATACTGAAGTGTTAATTATAAATCTAATTTTAATCAGAATTATTTCTTGCTGGTAACAATGCCCTAATGCACGTTCATGCCAAAAATCAAGGTTCTAATGTCAACGGTTCTCCTTATTTTGCCGACGAAAGGATTCGGATGGACTCACTCATTACCGGACAATTTGCGATCTGTAGCCTACTTCGTAGGAATAATTGTCTAATCTAGTGCTGATTTGGTGGATGTTCCCCAAGCGTGGTGCCATTTTTAGTTGATAAAGGTAAGTCATGGCGGTCCGGTTTTCTGATCAGACGATATTATAACGGTTTAGGAAGGGAACCGCCAATAAGAAGGTATCTGAGGACATGGTCTGCTCGACATGCTCCGCGAGCAAGAGATTATCTGTGTTCACAACTGTTTTTATGCTATATCAAACAGTACCAACTGGTTATATTGGTTCAAGAATAGGAGCACACATGTGGTGTGGGAACAAAAGGAAAAGAACATCATGCTGAATAAAAACGTCTATATCAGACTAGAAATGTTCAAAACATGGCTTCAAATGTTTCAAAATAGTGTTCGCAATGTTCAAAATATCGTTTGAAATGTTTCAAAATGTTGTTTTAAAGTCCAAATACGGCTTAAAGTGTTCCAAGAGATGTTCGAAAATATCGCTCCAAACCTGTCAAGATTTGGTTTAAAAAATCAGTGGGCGCATAATCACCGAAACCTTGGACTGTATGACCATGGTGACAAAAGCAATCTACAATGTCTGTTATGTAAATTCCATAATTGGTCACTTAATAAAATACGGACATTCTAATCATTGCTTGCATCATCTGGTAGGCTACATAGTACACACCGAAGGACAGTCCCATAACTACGCGATTTAGTGCGATTTCATTGAAGCTGTCATTTTATTTCACGAGAAACATCTAAATAAGAATTCTTTTGAACACAAACTATTAAATACGGATTTTTCCACTACCCATCGTATCACAAAGCTATGGAGATCGATTATATAGGCAGACGATAAAATATCGATTTATGAAGGGCAGTCGGATCAAGTCGGATTTAGGAGAATACAAATTTCTTGACTTGCTCGACGGGAAAGAGATTGTCATCAGTATTTCCAAAATGGTTTCCAAAGCACATCAAACAGAGCAGCTAATTACAGAATTCACGAAAGGATTACACTGAGGTGGGAAAAACAAGACAAGAAAACAAAGCATATGCCTTTGGAGAAAGTTCAAATGATATTGTATCGTCGAACTCGGTGGCTGTGTCGTGTTAAATTCAGTCATCAATTAGACGCAGCTAGTATTCAATGCAGGAGGCTAGTTTTAGAGATCAACAATGTGTTGGGGAGTACCTATATGATTCGGTATCGATTATTACCCGGACACATGGTTAATACGATATGTCAAATCGGAAACATATTGATATTGTCTCTATAGACGAAGGAATATATACCATCATACTTCTATATTCTGCTGCTAGGCATAAGAGTTATATCAGATCCTGAGATTGAGATAGTAATAGGTATATTTCCGCAGAAGTAAGGCTTAAAGGCATGCAACCTTTCGTACATTGAACGACCAATGGCCATAATACTATAATACTGGCTGAGTTGCGAGTTGCAACACGAAACTTAAAACTTCTCTGTCTAGGTCAGGTGATTTAATTTGATGTGAATATGTCAACCAAAGAATATTCTGCAACATATGGAAAAAAACCTATGGGACATTAAGTAGACAGTTGTCAGTCACGTAGATCCCATGTGTTTTTTTGGATATTACTGTTCAGTAATGGTAGTTTTCTGTCTGTGAGTCCCGGTCAATAAAGGATAAGAAGTAATTCCTCAGATGGATGTTTGACTGTGTTGAATGTGAATTAGATCATGGTATTATAATAGTACATCCTTATAAGAATATAATTAATTATATTAAAACATAACAATTAAGCTGTCGGAATTAACCGGTATCATTATAGATATCTGAATTCAGGTATGGGAGCATTCATCTTGAAATTGGAAGTGTAACAGTTGTTTTCTCGAGCCATAGTTCGCAGGCGTGCCGTGGAGTGATCCAACTACTTTCATATCGTAAACCGACAGGATTGTATCACCCGTTCGTGGTTTACACGTTAATATTATTTCTTTTATGATTAATTCGTCGAATACATTTCATTACAACTATTTTATTTGGACTGAAAGATCAAATCGATGATCGTACATGATCAAGTTAACCATCTGTACCGTCTGCAGCAAAATGTGTGAGATTGAACTGCGAGTTACTAAAAACTCGAAACTGTTCAACAAGCGGATCGGATTGATGTGTACAGAAAGTCGATCTAGGCTTGATGCAACCTCCCCACAGCGCATGCTCCATTTCGCAGGCTCCAATAACATCCCTGCCTCCAATAGCGGAAGTTGACCTTTACTACGTTGCTATGACGTATAGGGGAAACCAACCAACGCACGGTTCAGTTTGAATCCGACCAAACGACTCCTTTAGTGTTGCACATGAGCGAACTACTTTTCATATGCTCTGTCCAGATAAACAGGGAAAATTATCTCCAGATAATTCTTTTTAACGCTAGGTCAACGGAGGTATTATGCAGACTTGAAAAGTAATCAAAATTTTCGTTAAACATCTATTTTACTATATATGATGTCACTTCCGGCGATGTGCGCGAAGGCCCCGAATCCGGTCCAAAAATCTGACTGGTGGCTGGGGTGTTATTAGACCCCCAGCGAGGTGGTTGGGCTTGATGTACAATGACACAAATCAATAAAGAAATAGTGGCCTGATGATGGCTCTCATATAATGCCACAACGTGAAACTTTTACATCAGGCTATGTGAAGTCACTTAATACGTCAACCAGAGAACGGAACTTTCAATGTCCTAGTTCGACATGCGCTTCATGTGCGCATTTTTCCAGCAGGCACTTAACTTCCGGCTAACACCACAACTTTCAGATCTGTCGTTGCGCGAACTACATTAAACAAACCTTTAATATAAAAACAAACAAATCGACGTTTTTTTAAAACATAATGATGCGACATAAACTGTATTCATCAGTTGCAAACGTAATCTACAATAATTTGTCGCCGGCATTGATGCAGATGCATCAATAAGTTTATTGTAATACAATATCATCAATGATCCAGTGATTATGATTACATTGGTTGTTAGAAATCTCTGACCTAAAAAGAAAGATACATGCTGGTTATGGTATATGAAACTATTATCTTATCTGCTTAAAAAATCCTTAATTCTTTTGAGAAGAAGTCTTCTGCATATCAGTAATCATGACAGCGTTATGTATAACACATCACGCGTCGTGTTATCGCTGGTGATACACCTTTCACCTTGACCTCGTGTAACAAGGGCGACAAGTCTCGAAGTACCTGTCTTCGCGCGGGCGTTCTTTGAAACTGTCTATGGATGTATTGTCTTTCACTCTCAGTGGAGCAATGTAGAGAGTGCGGCCCAATCATCGATCATTGAGGAATATCTGTATAGGGCTGATGGAAATGAAGACAGTGAGACCCAACACTCGATCATAAAATATGCTGCTGCTAATGTAGTACTTTGTTCTGAGGCACAGGAGTAGTAGGGAACAAGCATTTAAACCCTTATTTTGCCGGGGGAGATAACTCTTGCATCCGCCAGGGGGCGCTGTTTCCAGGTTAAAGTATAGGAAGTGCTCATGCACGCCTTTGACCTCTGTGGCGGCAGGTGGCGGTCACGTGGAGGTCAAAAGTAGTTCCGGCAACCTTCAACCTTTGTATTCCTCCGCGGTCTGGCGGTGATGCCGTCACTTCCGCGGACAGAAAGTAGGCCCATGTCAACCAAGTGACTTCCAATGTTAATGTATACGGGGAATGCCTAAAAAGAGTATGGGAATAGACGTTTTGTGACCGGGGTGGGTCCCTAGTGGTCCGATTGGGTCGAGTGAGGTATCAAAGTGAAGCTCTCCTCGAGGGCCATTCAGTCATGGGTGGGTGTATGTAAAATTAGGATTTTTTCCCCCGAAACTATAAAAAGCGGAACTCGGACTTTACCCCTAAAATAGGGAAAAACACCTATCAACCCTAGATAAAGGGGCTAATATCGGTCCCCGGGCTTATTGGGACCTGCCTATCAAGTCAGTGGGGTGGGTGCATGTAAAATTAAGATTTTTTTCCGAAAATATAAAAAGCGGAACACGGACTTTACCCCTAAAATAGGGGAAAACACCTATCAACCCTAACCAAAAGGGTTAATATCGGTCCCAGGGCTTATTGGCACCTACCTATCAAGTCAATGGGGTGGATGCATGTAAAATTAAGATTTTCCCCCAAAAATATAAAAAGCGGAACACGGACTTTACCCCTATCAACCCTAGCCAAAAGGGCTAATATCGGTCCCCGGGCTTATCGGGGCCTGCCTATCAAGTCAATAGGGTGGGTGCATGTAAAAAAATTTCCGAAAATATAAAAAGCGGAACTCGGACTTTACCCCTACAATAGGGGTCTGTATTATACAATATACGGAGAAATGCCTGTATGGGTATATCCCATACTCGCTTTATGGAGGGAAGGGTGGTCAAAAAAAATTTGTGGGTGTTACTATGGGTTGTGGGGTCTCGTTTTTCTCGTCTCGCCGAGAAAAACACAATAGGAGGGGTCCCGGAGCGAATCGGTGAAAATTTTGGGAAAAGTCACCGAGGTCTGCATATAGGCTCATGCTGGCTATATGGGGGGAGGGGTGGTCAATTTTTTTTGTCGGCTTTACTATGGCTTGTGGGGTCTCGTTTTTCTCGTCTCGCCAAGAAAATGACAATGGGAAGGGTCCCGGAGCGAATCGGTGAAATTTTGCGAAAAAGTCACCGAGGTCTGTATATAGGCTCATATTGCTCCATGCTGACACTCGCAAGCACACACACACACACACGCACACACACACACACACACACACACACACGCACCACGCATGCACACACACACAGACACATACACACAGACGCAGACACACAGGTACACAGACACACACACACACACGCATACATGCACATGCACGCACACGCACACACAATATGACTGACTATTCACATGCAGGACATGAGAGCTTCTGGACCTGGGCCTGATAGAAGTCCGGGATGGTAGTACATTCGTGAACATCCGGGCAGTTTTACATCCGGGAATTTTACATCCGGGTTCATCCGGGTTCTTGTACATCCCTGACTGTAGAACATCCGGGTACTCCTATGTTGGCCTATAAGAGCCGAAAGTTTTACGGCATTCATCATTTCCAGATCCACAGCCGATATGTTCTCTTGCACAACTTGCTCGAAGCGCTTTCATCGCCTGGACAGTTTGCGTTGTCACACACGTGCACGCCACGAAGTACCCATGCATACATGTGCGGATTGTGATATAGTCTTTAAGCATCCCAGTCAATTGAGACGTCACCGAAATGTCATACACGGATCACGCTCGCCACTCTCGAGACCGGATATTTTATTTTCTATGGGAATGCATCTGAGAATAGAAGAACCCATGGAGGTCGATTCGCCGCGGATTGAAGAGGCGATGTAGATTGATCTCAGTGTTGAATGAGAGAAGTAAGAGCTTCGAGCTTCAGTATCATGGATTGCCCGAAGACGTTTAGGTTACACTGAACGAAGATTGAACTTTCTGAAATGCTGGCTTCTGATTGGTCGATAGGCCGGTCACCTTGCCTCTAACTATAAATACGGAAACACGCATGTTAGATGTACATTTCTCACAACCTGTACCAGACCCAATCAAATGGAAAAGCCAGCCAATTCCAAGGCAGACGAGCAATCGTTGAAGATTGACGAAAAGGTGCCGGTTCCCACTCGACTACCCAAACGAGTTACCAAAAGATACCCGTCCATAACTACGGAAATGATAGATGATTTCTTCAGTTTGGGTTACAGCTCAACCAGGGGAGAGCCCGGAGATCTCCGCTACCATCGCCAGCGATGCCTGACCTGCCTTGAAGGTGTATCCTTGGCCGGATGTGATCTTTGCACGAGGAGAGAGGAAATTTTCCAGTGGGCGAAGTGAATTGAACATCCGGGCACTTTTACATCCGGGGACTTTTACAGCCGGGTACATCAGGGTTCTTGTACATCCGGGCTCTTGTTGCTGACGTTCGCACCTACATCCGGGTACTTCTATGTTGGCCTATAAGAGCCATAATTTTGACGGCATTCATCATTTCCAGATCCACAGCTGATATGTTCTCTTGCACAACTTGCCAGAAGCTGTTTACTCGTCTAGATAATTTACGACGCCACGAGGCCTCCACCCACAACGATGCTCGGTATACTTGTCCAACCTGCGCACGGTCATTCAATCGGGAGGATCATTTACTGCGCCACGAACGCTCATTCTACGAGGGCGCGACGGAACAATGTAACGGTTGTGGTCAACTCTTCAAACGACCCAGTCAGTTAAGACAGCACCAACGTTTGATTCATGGTCCATCACCACGGTATGAGCGACAACTTTCCACTAAAGAGGCACCCATGAGGGTCAGACCTAGTGAAGATGAGCCCGGGGAGACGAATGCCACTGGTGATGCGATCACGGAGAGCCCGCCTATACCCACAGTTCAGAAGAGCCTGAATATCCAGCCGGTCCCTAGCATTACTGTTCCCAGTCAGACGCCTGACAACATCGAACATTTTCTGGAAGATGCGGTGGATGTTCCCAGCGATCTCTTACAGGACGCTCATCCAGTGAGTGACATCTATCGGTGCCATTGGCCCATGATACGGCACTGTTTCCACCGTCATCGCCCTATTCAAGATATCTACAATTTCCGACTAACTGGCCTCACCTGTCTACTCAACTACGTGGAAGCCATCTTCAATGACCAAGCTACGTCCTTCAAATTAAATCTGGCGTTTGGTTATGTGCTGCAGCATAAGGAGACAGATCAAGTCCGATACTTTTACCCGAGCAGTAACATCCGGGTATTTGACCAACCGTTTACCATCATTAGCCGGGCGTCGCTAGAGATGATGCTGGACCAAGTGGAACAATTGGATGTCTTGGGATGGGCCTATGAACAGCGCCCCAACTTGCAATGGGTCGTAGAGAGGGTGACCAATGTTACGTTCTTTGTGACCAAATTACGGAATCTTCCCATCGGGTGAATGTATTCACCCATGCAGTGATAAATACTCAGAATACGCCTCAACGGTATCCTAGCCTGCCTGACGACGATTAGAACAAACGGTTCAGAGCGAACATGGCCGAAGATGAAACTTTCTGAAATGGCGACTTCTGATTGGACAAGAACAGCCGAAAATACATCTAACGGACAGTAACGAATATGACATGCAAATGGCAGCCTCTGATTGGACAAGAGGCTACTTGTATTGTAAACATACCCAACGCGACTCCCCCAGCTTGGGTATAATGTACTGGAGGGGAAAATAAAATGATTGACCTGTCATCCTTGTTGTTGTTGTTCTGTCACCGGTTGTGAACAGAGTACATGTAGAATGACATGCATTGAGTACATGTAGAAGGACAAGGAACATGCATATTGACAGTATATGTACATGAACAGACTACATGTACAGGCACATAGTACATGTGCATGAATATGCGCAGAATACATGGACATGCACAGAGTACATGTATTCTGTGCTTGGTGGCGTACCCTACGCCCTACGGGCTATAGGGTACAGGATGCACCACAGGAGCGTGCGCCTGCATACAGACACACACACACGCGTACACGCAAGCACACATACACAGTCGTATACACACACGCATAAACACACACAGACGCATGCACACACACACAGACGCATGCACACACACACAGACGCATGCACACATGCATATACACACACGCACGCATACACGCACACACATACACACAGACGCATACACACACGCACACAGACGTATACACACGCATAAACACACACACACGCGTACACACACACGCAAGCATACACACGCACACGCACACACACACGCACACATGTTGACGAAAGGTGCATAGTGGGGACATCCGTACACAACCATACAAGTGGGGACTTCTTTATTTTTTGGCTATTCAAGAAACCTGTTGCTGGTTTGTGTTGTGGGCAGCCTCGGGATTTCCACGACGCTTTGATTCCAGTTCAAATTTGCACAGAGCCTGAAATAACCAAACCCGTATTTTCACGCCACAAGCGGGGACACATGAAACATACCGGCAAAGTGGGGACACCCAGGCAAACACCCGTTTTCAATTTCAAACACACCCGTTTGAGTTTTCTCCAGTCAAAATGGGGACATATACGTTATTTTTTTTTTTAACCATGGTGTTGTATACAAGATCATAAAACGGGCAGCGAAACAGTTTCCCAGTCTTTGTCACACCGGGGACGTCCCCGGTTGAAGGTGTGTCCCCAGTATGAAGGTGTGTATTCATATAAATGTCCCCGCTATACAACTTTCGTCAACGCACACACACGCGAACACATATACGCGCATACACTCATTGCGCATAGCGCCGCAAGGTCAATAGGGCTCGAAATGGGCTTTTAGACTACTAATCTTTCCTTCACTGCCCCAAAACGCCCACTTTGGCTACTACTCCTACTGATGACGTCACAGATGACGTGAACATCCCTCAAATCGGGATGTACACCCCGCGAGCTACAATATGACACCTCCCACGACGCATTCGAACCAAGGATGGTCCCTCTATACCCCAAATGCCTTCCTTCACTGCCCCAAAATGTCCACTTTCGCTACTACTCGTACTGATGACGTCACCGATGACGTCACAGATGACGCGAACATCCCTCAAATCGGGGTCTATAACCCGAGAGCTACAACATGACACCTCCCACGACACAATCGGACCAAGGATGGTCCCTCTCTACCCCAAATACCTTCCTTCAAATCGGGGTCTACACCCCGAGAGCTACAACATGACACCTCCCACGACACAATCGGACCAAGGATGGTCCCTCTCTACCCCAAATACCTTCCTGCACTTTCCTAAAATGCCAACTTTCGCTACTACTCGCACTGATGACGTCACTAAAGACGTCACAGATGCTGTAGACAGCCCCCAAATCGGGGTCTACACCCCGAGAGCTACAAAATGACACCTTCCAGGACGCATTCGGACCAAGGATGGTCCATCTCTACCCCAAATACCTTCATGTACTGCCCCAAAATGACCACTTTACTTACTACAACCAACTGCGCATGCGCAGATTGACGCGACTTGCACTTAAAAACACGCCATTCTGACTCTACCCCACACAAGCTTCACTTTGACACCTTCCACGACCCATTCGAACCCATAGCGGTCCATCTCTATCCCAAACACACCCCCACATACCCCCCAAAATGCCTGCTTTCTATACTACGGCCAGACTGCGCATGCGCAGACTATTAAAAACGGACGAACCATTAGTCCAGTCGGATGCTCCTCAACGAGAGCTTCAAAATAAGACCTCATACGACACCATAGGATCATTAGGGGCTCACCTAGACCCCAAAACGTCCACCCCGTATGAACCTATACCCCATAGCCATGCAGTATAGGCCTATGGGCTTACCCAGGCCTCAGTGAACTTTTCCAAAAATTTCACCGTTTCTCTTCGAAACCATTCCCATCGTGTTCTAAATGACGAGACGTGAAAAACAAATCCAAACAACCCATATCACAATGAACGTGTGTGAATTTCCCAAGTTGCAATATGAGCCTATATACAGACCTCGGTGACTTTTTCGCAAAATTTCACCGATTCGCTCCGGGACCCTTCCCATTGTCATTTTCTTGGCGAGCCGAGAAAAACGAGACCCCACAAGCCATAGTAAAGCCCACAAAAAAAATTGACCACCCCTCCCCCCATATAGCCAGTATGAGCCTATATGCAGACCTCGGTGACTTTTCCCAAAAATTTCACCGATTCGCTCCGGGACCCCTCCTATTGTGTTTTTCTGGGCGAGACGAGAAAAACAAGAGCCCACAACCCATAGTAACACCCACAAAAAAAAATTGACCACCCCTCCCTCCATAAAGCGAGTATGGGATATACCCATACAGGCATTTCTCCGTATATTGTATAATACAGACCCCTACTGTAGGGGTAAAGTCCGAGTTCCGCTTTTTATATTTTCGGAAAAAATCCTAATTTTACATGCACCCACCCTATTGACTTGATAGGCAGGCCCCGGTAAGCCCTGGGACCGATATTAGCCCTTTTGGCTAGGGTTGATAGGGGTTCTCCCCTATTTTAGGGGTAAAAGTCCATGTTCCGCTTTTTATAGTTTCGGGGGAAAATCCTAATTTTACATGCACCCACCCCATTGACTTGATAGGTAGGTGCCAATAAGCCCTGGGCCTAATATTAGCCCTTTTGGCTAGGGTTGATAGGTGTTTTCCCCTATTTTAGGGGTAAAATCCGTGTTCCGCTTTTTATATTTTCGGGAAAAAATCCTAATTTTACATGCACCCACCCCATTGACTTGATAGGCAGGTCCCAATAAGCCCGGGGACCGATATTAGCCCCTTTGTCTAGGGTTGATAGGTGTTTTCCCCTATTTTAGGGGTAAAAGTCCATGTTCCGCTTTTTATAGTTTCGGGGAAAAAATCCTAATTTTACATACCTCCACCCATGACTGAATGGCCCTCGAGGAGAGCTTCACTTTGATACCTCACTCGACCCAATCGGACCACTAGGGACCCACCCCGGTCACAAAACGTCTATTCCCATACTCTTTTTAGGCATTTCCCGTATACATTAACATTGGAAGTCACTTCGTTGACATGGGACTACTTTCTGTCCGCGGAAGTGACGGCATCACCGCCAGACCGCGGAGGAATACAAAGGTTAAAGGTTGCCGGAACTACTTTTGACCTCCACGTGACCGCCACCTGCCGCCACAGAGGTCAGAGGCGTGCATGAGCACTTCCTATACTTTAACCTGGAAACAGCGCCCCTTGGCGGATGCAAGAGTTATCTCCCCCGGCAAAATAAGGGTTTAAATGCTTGCTCCCTACTACTCAGAGGCCCACAAAACAAGAGTTTTGGGGAGTGTGGGCGGTGGTATTAGGGTGACGTGTCGAATTATGGGGTCTCTATATATAACCCCATGTTGTGGATTTATATAAAGCATGGGGTTATATATAGAGACCCCATATTTCGACACGTCACCCTAATACCACAGCCCACACTCCCCAAAACTCCTGTTTTGCGGGCCTGTGTTCTGGGGAGATCCATAAGGAAGTTTTAATGAAAAAGCACCGCCTTTATATGCTCGTTGGGGTTAAACCGCTCAAACCAAACACCAACGAATGGCTGTAAATAGTGACCACAAAGTAGTTTTGCTGGAACGTGACTCGCAGAGAATATTGCTCCATATAAATGGGAATGGAAAATCCTAGTATGCTCTGAAGTATTATGCGAGGCATGCGAACGACCAACTAATAATACAACCAGTTGACATCGTTCTGAAATATGAGATAAATTGATGCGGAGAAGAACGATATCAGCGATGGTACATTAAGTGCTCGTTCGGAGTTTCTTTCGAGATGATCGACAGCGAAGTGGAATGGTGTTTGATCCTGAAGCTTACATATAATCCAATGGACAACCCTCAACAAATATTTACTATATGATGTTGATAATGCCGCCATCAGTTGTATGCCCTCTCAAGAATTTTGTAGTAACTGATTCTCTTGTCCAAACCTCTCTCCTATCGGAGAATAATTCCCATTAACTTGGCCTTAATATCCAAATGGTTCGGATCCACTGATAATCTTAACATTACAGCCATTATCAATCCGTTTCGCGTTCTGGTGAGTGTTCTTAATGGGACTTTTGGGTGGCGTTTGTGTGCAGTTTTCTCTGTTCTCTCCTCCTGACAGTCATTCTCCCTGCAATACTCATCTGTACTCCCTTCTCCAGTCTCATGTGTTCCTTATGATACCTGCCCCACCCTCTTCCCTGCTCCCTTTCCATGTGTCCTCTATGATACCTGCCCCAGTCCCCTCCCTGCTCCCGTCCCATGTATCCTTTATGATACCTGCCCGAGTCCCCTCCCTGCTCCCGTTCCGTGTGTCCTTTATGATACCTGTCCCAATCCCCTCCCTGCTCCCGTCCCATGTGTCCTTTATGATACCTGTCCCAATCCCCTCCCTGCTCCCGCCCCCATTTCTCCCTGCTCTTATGTACCATGTCACACCTAATATATCTGGATTCGTTCATAGCACAACGCGATAGATTTACCCATCCACCTTGTCATCTCGTAGAGCAATACACAACTTTTGGGATGGTGAAAACAGTGGGACTCTCCATATATGGAAGGAGAAATAGGTGTCTCACGTGACATTATGAGAAGGCCAGGCTGCCTCGAAAGTGACAAAAACACTGCATATCTGGTCAACTTGTGTGCCTGTCTGGTCAACTTGTCTGCCTGTCTGGTCAAATGGTGTGCCTGTCTGGTTAACTGTTGTGCCTGTCTGTTCAGTGATTAATGCGGATGATATTCTAAATCGTTACCAACATGCAAGTGAAGAAACTGGTGCAACAGTGCTATACGTGTTCACATTCGATTTTATCTCAGTATTGCGGCGTCTTCCTATATTCATTCGGCGATATACGTAATCTAAACCATCAAATTCAGGAAATCATTGTAACATATCATGCATATCAATGGGTTTCTCACTGATGGACAAGACGGGGAAATATTGATGTGTAAATGCAAATTGCAAAATGCAAAGACAGGCAAACATCATTCCGTTTTACTGCTCGGAGAACATCAAAGTTGAGGTAGAATATGCAGAAGCTGTTCGAACATCGAGTTGGATGGCGATTATTTCCACTCACCATGTTAGCAATATTAAAGAGAGAGAGAGAGAGAGAGAGAGAGAGAGAGAATTAAGATTTAACATCGCGCGTTCGACAATATTTCAGCTATAAAGCGACGATCAAACAAAATTCTAAGTATTTAAGTTAATAACTTAGTAATCCAACACATTAAAACATACACACATTGAAACTTACGCAACAAACCGATTTCTCTCAAATAACCTAAGATACAGTCCTCTTTCACCCGACTAAAAAGATCTTCTGAAGTAGCTGCTCGATGAAAAGAACCTCTTACAACCTTAAAATCTATACAGGTAGATATCCTGCCCAGGTTATGTTATTAATTACATCATCCAAATGTTAATGAAGTTCTAATATGCTAAAAAAAATAGTATAGGTAGGATTTGTGGATCTGGTAAGAACATCATCATTATGGTGGATACTTACTAGCTCACAAATACATGTGGATATATAATACATTTTAAATTAGCGGATTTCAATTATGTCATAATGCAGCATGGTATTTCTGTCCCCGAATCGTAATTTATTGAACACATTTGAATTTTCTACCTGTTTTACTTAGACAATGTTAACACTTGTGTAACGTTGAAGAGGAAACAAACATACCAATTATGCGCCTGTTATAACGATTCTCTCTGACCCTATGGACCGTAAATGACCGTTTTCCTTTACCTTTAATTTTCAGTTCATGCATATTGGAATTGATGATAACCGTCATACGAGAAATTTCCTTCGATTATTGACTCGGAAATTCTTCATGGACGACGGCTGAATATAGAATGTCGGATTTGACGCCTGCGATGTTCGGCATTTTGCTCCCCCCCCCCCCCCCGGCAATTTCGAGTTGCAGCGATTAAACCATCTTAGCTTGCTAAGGGCATTTCATGTTTCACTTAACACTATACCCTTAGCCCAATGACTTCATTCTCCGTGTAATTCGCCCGACGTCAGCTTCCTCAAGAATCAAGTCACATGACCGCTCCATTTAAACGATCCAATGAAATTATCAGTATTCAAATATTTTGACCTGGAAATCTCAGACATGAGACATGCCAATTTCAATTGAGCGCTCGAGGCGCAAGACTGTGGGATTCTACGAGAGACCAATCCGAAGTTGTGCGAATCAGCTATTTTATTTCTCACTATAATGGAGCATGCTTCTTTGTTTTGTTTTTTGAGAAAATCATATTACAAACGGCCTAACATCTTTGAAAAAAAATAAATCGGCGGCAGTTCACAGGAAAATTGTATGCTTTTTATTTTATCATGGGGGCACTTCGAGGCCCACCAAGAAATCATTTCAATCGATCGCTTTCTGGAGGTGTGTCTTCGTTTTATGAATGTAATTGCGCCGATGTCGGATGTAACGGGACCAATCGGATGTGACGATTTGGGAAACGCCCTAATACACTCAGATAGCACCCGTTACCGCATGGCTAAGAGCAGACGTTTCTACGTATGATCATGCCATGCATTCGGGTGATGCGATTAAACGTTAGTTTTTTCAAGAAATTTTGACAACATCAGGATTTTGACAATTTTTGACAAATACAAAATAAGTACACAACATATTTTATCAAGTGAAGTAAGTGGTCGATCTCTCGAATTAATTATGCGGTCACACTGGAAGTGTTTTCCACGTTAGTAATCCGAAATTATAGAAGTAACCTGAATGGTTTCCCAATCTCATGACGAGCCAGTATTGCCATGTATTCTATTTCATAACATTGGTCTCGTGGAATCCAAGACACAGAGTGCCACTCAGAAAATACAACAGGTTATCACATCATTTCATGGCATGATGCGGAAGGAACTTGACTAGTTGTTAGTAGCTCGAAGCTGTTTTACAACAAGACCTTAGCATATTGGTTCACATCTTCACCACGTCAAGGTTTCTATTTGTGAGCCAAAGGCGAACCCTTGACCAACTTGCATAGCAAACCGCGTTCCGCCCACACTCCAGTTACGTGACCTAGAAAAACTGCGCTCATGGTAAAATATGTTTGGGTTTTACTTTCGCTGCTAAACTATTCGCTGATACCGAATGTAAAATATTTAACCCAAGCACCCATAACAATAAAATATTAATGGATAGACCAGTGAAATCTAATAGAAATCCGTGCGTTTCAACCCAATTCAAGTCCTTCAGTGGGAAATTGAGGTCGGATACACTGACACCGCGGACCGCCTTTAAAGCTTCGGTGTTTTCTACATTTGACTGGCTTGTTGGATGTTTGATGGTAGATGAATGGGTTTATTTTCTCTTCCAATAGATTTTGTTTTAAACTATGTTTCCTTTATATTTATTAATGTTCATGGTTGTTGAAAAGGTGCATGTTCATCTGCCACTGGGTATCGCACAAGCTATGGTGTTTTCGAATCTGTTGTCACGGTCGCCATGGTCGCGGTGCTTAAGTGATCTGATTGGTCAATATGTGCAGGATGCCGCTGTGTGTCGTTGATGAGACAACTAGGCAATATATATTGTCTGCATATATGCATTGTCGAGTTTGTTGTTATTTTTGGGTATGATTTGCCGCAAATCTACTATCTTCACGGCATCTTTGGGTTCATACTCCATGTAAGAATCACGAGACAATGCATACAATAGCCATGTCTGGGGACAACAATGTGTCTAGACTTGTGCCTTTTCAATGACACAAAGATTCAGACAATTGCTTCCTACGTGAAGTATCTACCCATCTTTGCCAACTGTTGACTGCTTGCAGTTTCGCGCTAATATTGTATTATGAATGGTGTACTTTGATTAGGCACTCGGACAATCTTCGTCAATGTCTGATCTGACGATCATATGAGACGCGGAATGTTTTTGTGGATGACGGATGAATAGTGAACGTCGGATCTGCAGCCTGTTAATATTATGATCTTCGGTGTGTTGCTTACCCCCGTTGCGCTTTCGAGTTTCAGTGGAAACGTTAGTTTATTGGAGAAGACATTGACAGTAACATGATTTTGACAATTTCTGACAGATACATATTATGTACACAATATTGTATCACCAGAAATAAATTGTCGATCTCTGGAATTAATTATGCGGTAACATTGGAGGTGCTTTCCACGTCAGTAATCCAAAATTACGAAAGTAAGAATGAATGGTTTCCCAATCTCATGAGGAGTATATACATTCTATTCCATAACCTTGGCCTTGTGCAATCCACGAAACACTGCCACTCAGAAAATAATTCAGGTTATCGCATCATTTGATAGCATGAGGCGGAAGGAACTTGACTAGTTGTTAGTAGCTCGAAGCTATTTTAGAAGACTACAGCATATTGGTCCAGGAAGCGGCGTTCAGATCAGACGGACCCATGACAACGTCCTGACTTGTTATTAAAGACGGAATTACAAAGGTTGTTCCCAACATTTTTTTTAAGCCACATCCAACGAAACAAGCCAATTAGCTGGACCAAAGAAGCAGGACACCCAGGAACATGAAACCCAATAAAGGATGAATGGGCAATTAATTCAAGTGCATGAGCTGAACAAAGAAGTGGAAAATACCCTATGGCGTTAGTTGAACTATATGAAATAGTCGTGCTCAGTAGTTGTATAATGGTACAACAAAATAATCGAATTGAGGAAATCATGAAGGTCTACACCGTGTCAGAGTGTCGCTGGAAAACATTTATCGATTGCTGAAGGGGCGCATAGTAAATATAATATTTGTCTTGCGCTTAACCTGAGACAACTAGCGAATACATATTGTCTAAATATGCATTGTTGAATGTTCAAAAATGGAATTAAATTATACGTTTTTTTATCTATTTCGATCGTATGAGAAGACAAACTTCTTCTCTCCCGCGAACGAAAACTCGGAACGCTCCTTGTCGTGGTGCATATATATATATATTCATGGAAAAGATGTAGAAACTGTAGGCACTAGAACCTAACTTCAATAAATATTGGAACCCACCCGCCGAGATATATACGATTTACACGTACATCCGACATTCTTTGAGCAACTGAATTCTGTCGTAACTAGCACCCGAATCTAGGAAGATCAAAAAACCAATGATTCTAAGCATTGTCCACGGAGTGTGTCAAGACTAATATAGACTTCAGATTTCGATAGTTGGGAGTCGAACCAGTTCAATATCAACCGTCAAATCTGCGCGGTGGCAGTTTGGGGGCTCTAGATCCAGACAAATTAGAGTTATCAACTCGACGATGAACTCTTAATATCGCTACGAGATGAATCAGCTGTCATAATATATCACTGATTACAGAGCCATTAAGAAAATGTTCATCACCAGACAAGAACTTCTCCTAAAGTATGTATTCGCATGTCTTAATGACACCAGATCCGTCGCCTCTGACACCACGCATCCATTAACCCGAAATGCATTTCGGTGTTAAAAAAAAATGTTCTTTTTTTTTCGTTACACTGTAGGTATGCATTCAAACGAAATATAAAGTAAGTGAGTTTCGCATAAAAGAGAAGAGATCACCAGTTCCTACTGATGCTAACAAGACATCATGAAGTTCCAGTCGCACAAAATGGGCAAACGATTCATACATCTTGAGCTGTATGTACATTTTAGGGCTATGGAGAAAACACAAGCACATTCTGACATGCTTGTATGCGGTATTCAACTTTTCTAAAGTGGATTTCAATGAACGAGGGGTATGCACGTATTAAATGTAATCTGAGAGAGATTACGACATTTTCTACTCGATTAAGATAAATTGCTGTCAGTTGTTAATGAAAGTACTCAAAGTACTGATTTCTGGATCGCCAATAATGAGTTTAAAGTTTCAAAACGTTTCAGCTGGCATGTTTCAGCCGATAGCAGATGTATGGATAAATGTGGATATTTTCTCCAAGTTGTGGACGAGTCTGTTTGGGGAATCACAACTGGAACACAGAGTTTAGTCTTCAAGGAAGTGAATTTGTGAAGGCGGCTCATTTAAAAATATTCGT
>JAVTVY010020404.1:0-71920 GCA_036873755.1 Hanleya hanleyi
AGAATGGGCCAACTTCAAGGAATATGATCTTCTTGATTCTTAGATCAACCATCATTCCATGTGCTTTGTAGCAAGCAAGTGGCATTTAGAGTTACGGTTATGTAAGTAGAAAATCAAATCAAAATATCAAGCTAATGGAAGGCTTCGCCGTTTGGGAGTTGGGATGTAAAGCCATGTGGCTGGGGTAAATAAAATTGGCACTGTGTATATTATGTGATGTTGTGGAGAGGTTGCGTGCGGCTTAGTACGGAAGCCCCCAGGGGACATGAGAGAAAAAAAAATTGGCATCGCTATGTCGTGCGCACGAGATAGACGCTATCTCGTTCGCACGAGTTAGACGCTATGTCGTGCGAACGACTTAGCTTCTATCTCGTGCGCACGACATAGAAACGAGGCTTCATGTTAAATGCACATAAGGCCTCGGTTTGGCCACACTGAGCCTCGTCTCTATCTCGTGCGCACGACATAGATCCTATCCCGTGGGAACGAGTTAGCTCATATCTCGTGGGAACGAGTTAGCTCCTATCTCGTGGGAACGAGTTAGCTCCTATCTCGTGCGCACGAGTTAGCACCTATCGCGAAATAAAGTAATGATAGGTACTTGTACGCGTAAAGGCAAAAACTTTGACGAGAACATTTTAAATTTACCCATTGTCGCCAAAATTATAGGCTATCACAAAATGTCAGCTCTTAAGTATTTATCGGTTCGAGTATAGTCCAGACGGTTGGGTAGGTGGACTGGGTGGGCGGAGAGGGAGATGGGGATATTGTAACACCCTCCCAACGCGTATAGTTCTGACGACGATATAAGCGGGTGTAGATCCAATGCAGTGAAAGTTGTTAGATTGAAATAGACTTCGATTTCTCAAAAATTTACTCAATAACCTGAGCAGGCCTGAAAGGGGCGGCGCGCATTATGACCCCGCCCCCTATCAAACTTTCTACCCTATTTTTGGAGCGACACAAACTTGAAAGCTGACACTGCGTGTCTTTGCAGTTTATCATATTTAATATATCTTAAGCATATTTGCATAACATTCGGAGCAGAGGATCATGGGTAAATTCAAAATGGTGTTCAAGTAGAAGCAACAGAAAAGTTATATTTTGCATCTTCTTCAAAATGTTTGCATTTCTGTCGATATTCAACATCTGCTTTTATTCCATAGCTGATTATTATTAACTGATATGTTATGCTCTATTTGCGGAGAAAATAACATCAATTGAAAAAATCGAAAAATCTGACTGAAAAATTGACCAATTAATACCGTGTGCAATATGATGTCATCGACACGTGACTGGATTTTATTACATTTTCAGGTAAAATTTTACCCAAGGGTATAGTGTGGTAAGTTTGGGTCACCTAGTTCAAAGAATAAGAACGATATTTTAATTGTGACGGAGGGGGGAAGACAAATTACTCGCCCTTCCTAACCGACCTGGAAAAGTCCCAAAACCCAGGACTGGAGCTCCGTGATAAAGTTTCGTCTTGACAATACTGAGCCTCGTCTCTATCTCGTTCCCACGAGTTAGCTGCTATCTCGTTCCCACGAGTTACCTACTATCTTACCTACTATCTCGTTTCCACGAGTTAGCTCCTATCTCGTGCACACGACATAGAAGCGAGGCTTCATGCTGAATTCTAATAAGGCCTCGGTTTGGGGACAGTGAGCCTCGTCTCTATCTCGTGTGCACGACTTAGACCCTAACTCGTGCCCACGCGTTAGCCCGTATCTCGTGCGCACGAGTTAGCTACTATCTCGTTCCCACGAGTTAGCTACTATCTCGTTCCCACGAGTTAGCTACTATCTCGTTCCCACGAGTTAGCTACTATCTCGTTCCCACGAGTTAGCTACTATCTCGTTCCCACGAGTTAGCTCCTATCTCGTGCGCACGACATAGAAGCGAGGCTTACTGTTGAATTCCAATGAGGCCTCGGTTTGGGGACAGTGAGCACCTGATTACGTCACAGTGATGTCATATTCTCAACATGCATTTATTTTCTGGCAAACTCTCCGAATATTATATTTGTGTACATTAAAAAGTACATTAAAAATAAAATAAGAAATGATTATCTTATGCGAAATAAAGTAATTTTAGGTACTTTAATGCGTAACAGGCAAAAAATTTGATGCCGCCATTTTAAATTTACCCATAGTCCCCAACGTGATAGGCTATCACAGAATGTCAGCTCTTAATTATTATTTATCGGTTCGAGTATAGTCCAAGGGTTGTGTAGGTGGAGTGGGTGGGAGAGAAAGTGGGTGGTGGGGTTACCGCAGCACATTCCCCAAGGCCTAAAGTTCTGACGGCGACATGAACGGGTGTAGAACTGGAAGTCGTAAGTTTGTAATAGGCTTTGGTTTGTCATGTAGTATTAAAATTACCCAATAACCCTACCAGGCCTGAAATAGGGGTGGGGGGAGAGGGTTATTATGACCCACCGCCTCCTATCAAACTTGAGAGCAGACACAGCGTAACTATGCAGTTTATCAAATTGGAGTCACCTTAAGTCTATTTGCATAAAACCTGGAGAGGAGGATCATGGGAAAAATCAAAATGGTGTTCAAGTCGAAGTAACAGAAAAGTTATATTTTGCATCTTTCTTCAAAATGTTTGCTTTTCTGTCGATATTCAACATCTGCTTTTATTCCATATCTGATTATTATTTACTGATATGTTATGCACTATTTGCGGAGAAAATCACATTAATTAAAACATCGAAAAATCTGACTGAAAATTGACCAATTAATGCCTTTTTGCAATATGATGTCATCGACATGTCACTGAATTTTATTACATTTCCAGGTAAAGTTTTACCCAAAGGTATAGTGTGGTAAGTTTGGGTCACCTAGCTCGAGGGATAAGAACGATATTTTGTGATGGGGCGGGAGGGGGGGGGAGAGGGAATCCTTTCGTTCTTTCACGAAATCTGCAAGACTCCAAACTGTAGTTATTTGCAGTGAAACTGTTCTGACAATACTGAGCCTCGTCTCTATCTCGTTCCCACGAGTTAGCTGCTATCTCGTTCCCACGAGTTAGCTACTATCTCGTTCCCACGAGTTAGTTACTATCTCGTTCTCACGAGTTAGTTACTATCTCGTTCCCACGAGTTAACTACTATCTCGTTCCCACGAGTTAGCTCCTATCTCGTGCGCACGAGTTAGCTCCTAACTCGTGGGAACGAGATAGTAGCTAACTCGTGGGAACGAGATAGAGTCGAGGCTCAGTATTGTCAAGACGAGGCTTTAGCGCGGGGCTCCAGTCCTGTTTTTTTTTTTTGACTTTTCCAGGTCGGTAAGGAAGGGCGAGGGACTATGGGTAAATTTCCCCCTCCCCGTCACAGAATATCGGTCTTATCCCTTGAGCTAGGTGACCCAAACTTACAACACTATATCTTTGGGTAAGACTTTACCTAAATTGGCATTGATTGGTCGATTTTTCAGTCAGATTTTTCGATTTTTCACTTAATGTGATTTTCTCCGCAAGTAGTGCATCACATATCAGTAAATAATAATCAGATATGGAATAAAAGCAGATGTTGAATATCGACAGAAAAGCAAACATTTTGAAGAAAGATGCAAAATATAACATTTCTCTTACTTCTACTTCTACACCATTTTGATTATTCCCATGATCCTCCTCTCCCTAGGCTTAAGGTGACCCCAATTTGATAAACTGCATAGTCGCGCTGTGACAGCTCTCAATGCAAGTTCGTGTAGGTCCGATAGGGTAGAAAGTTTGATGGGAGATGGTGGGTCATAATACCCCCCCCCCCCTTCACCCCTATTTCAGGCCTGGTAGGGTTGTAGAATAAATTTAATATTACATGACCGAAGCCTATTTTAAATTTACGACTTTCAGTTCTACACCCGCTCATGTCGCCGTCAGAACTATAGGCCTTGGAGAGGGTGCTGCGGTAACCCCACCACCCACCTCCTCTCCCACCCACTCCACCTACACAACCCTCTGGACTATACTCGAACCGATAAATAATTAAGAGCTGACATTCTGTGAAGGCCTATTATGTTGGGGACCATGGGTAAATTTAAAATGGCGGCGTCAATGCTTTTGCTCGTTATGCAATTAAGTACCTAAAATTACTTTATTTCGAATAAGACATGGCTAGCGTTACAGGACCTACGAAGTATGGTTTGTTATGATTTAAGTGTGAACTCGAGAGATGACTTGGGGGCCCTGTGTGCTACCGTGAGAGAATTTATATAGCAGTCTCTGACTGACAGTGGGTACTATTAACTTTCCCGGTTGTCACCGCTGGTGAGTCATTAGCGTAGCAACTATTATCGCCCTCAGTTCCTATTACCCTGGACACTTATCAGCCCAGCAGTACGGCACGAGGTCACCCATCCAAGTCTTGACCGGGCTCAAAGTCGCTTAACTTCGGTGATTTTACGAGAACAGGTGTCCAAGGTGATATGCCGTATCAGGGAACCTTCAAAAGTCACAGTGAAACAAACAGCCAAGGTTTCCCGATGGGCACGACAGTGCACTCGCTGAGACATCAATAAATAATAATAAAAATAATTATAAATCCAAGTTTCATCAGAATTCGGTCAGCTCCGAACTTGCTGGTAAAAATGCCCTAATGCACGTTCAGGCCAAAAATAAAGGTTCTCCTTATTTTGTGGACGAAAGGATTCGGATGGACTCACCGACTGACTGACTGACTGACTGACTACCGGACAATTTGCAGATGGTAGCCTACTTCGTAGGAATAATCATTTTCTATTTTTTTTTAATGTATTTTTTAATGTACACAATTATAATATTCGGAGAGTCTGCCAGAAAATAAAGGCTTGTTGAAAATATGACATCACTGTGACGACATCTTTGATTCATACATCAGATATGTTGATAGCTACAGATCTACGCCGAGAGATGTTTGACCCCCGTGATTATGCGAATTCAAGATGAAACCTCGTCTCTATGTCGTGCGCACGCGATAGGAGCCAACTCGTGGGAACGAGATAGCAGCTAACTCGTGGGAACGAGATAGCAGCTAACTCGTGGGAACGAGATAGCAGCTAACTCGTGGGAACGAGATAGCAGCTAACTCGTGGGAACGAGATAGCAGCTAACTCGTGGGAACGAGATAGCAGCTAACTCGTGGGACCCAGATAGCAGCTAACTCGTGGGAACCAGATAGCAGCTAACTCGTGGGAACCAGATAGCAGCTAACTCGAGCGCACGAGATACGCGCTAGCGCGAGCGCACAAGATAGAGACGAGGCTCACTGTTCCCAAATCGAGGCCTGATTATAATTCAACATGAAGCCTCGCTCCTATGTCGTGCGCACGAGATAGGAGCTAACTCGTGGGAACGAGATAGTAACTAACTCGTGGGAACGAGATAGTAACTAACTCGTGGGAACGAGATAGTAGCTAACTCGTGGGAACGAGATAGCAGCTAACTCGTGGGAACGAGATAGCAGCTAACTCGTGGGAACGAGATAGAGACGAGGCTCAGCATTGTCAAGACGAGGCTTTAGCGCGGGGCTCCCGTTTTGGGTTTTGGGTCTTTTCCAGGTCGGTAAGGAAGGGCGAGGGATTTGTTCCTCTCCCCCCCCCCCTCCCGCCCCATCACAAAATATCGTTCTTATCCCTCGAGCTAGGTGACCCAAACTTACCACACTATACCTTTGGGTAAAACTTTACCTGGAAATGTAATAAAATCCAGTCACATGCCGATGACATCATATTGCAAAAAGGCATTAATTGGTCAATTTCCAGTCAGATTTTTCGATGTTTTAATTAATGTGATTTTCTCCGCAAATAATGCATAACATATCAGTTAATAATAATCAGATATGGAATAAAAGCAGATGTTGAATATCGACAGAAAATCAAACATTTTGAAGAAAGATGCAAAATATAGCTTTTCTGTTACTTCTACTTGAACACCATTTTGATTTTTCCCATGATCCTTCTTTCCAGATTTTATGCAAATAGGCTTAAAGTGACCTTAATATGATAAGCTGCATAGTCACGCTGTGTCTGCTCTCAAGTGTATGTAGGTCCGAAGATAGGGTAGACAGTTTAATAGGAGGCGGTGGGTCATAATACCCCCCCCCCCCCCTTCACCCCTATTTCAGGCCTGGTAGGGTTATTGGGTAAATTTAATACTACATGACAAACCGAAGCCTATTACATACTTACGACTTTCAGTTCTACTCCCACTCATGTCGCCGTCAGAACTATAGGCCTTGGGGAGGGTGCTGCGGTAACCCCACCATCCATTTGCTCTCCCACCCACTCCACCTACACAACCCTCTGGACTATACTCGAAGCGATAAATAATAATTAAAAGCTGACATTCTGTGATAGCCTATCACGTTGGGGACTATGGGTAAATTTAAAATGGCGGCATCAAAATTTTTGCCTGTTACGCATTAAAGTACCTAAAATTACTTTATTTCGCATTAGATAATCATTTCCTATTTTATTTTTAATGTATTTTTTTATTTACACAAATATAATATTCGGAGAGTTTGCCAGCAAATAGATGCATGTTGAGAATATGACATCACTGTGACGTAATCAGATGCTCACTGTCCCCAAACCGAGGCCTCAATGGAATTCAACATGAAGCCTTGCTTCTATGTCGTGCGCACGAGATAGGAGCTAACTCGTGGGAACGAGATAGTAGCTAACTCGTGGGAACGAGATAGCAGCTAACTCGTGGGAACGAGATAGCAGCTAACTCGTGGGAACGAGATAGCAGCTAAATCGTGGGAACGAGACAGTAGCTAACTCGTGGGAACGAGATAGAGACGAGGCTCAGTATTGTCAAGACGAGGCCTTAGCGCGGATCTCCAGTCCTGGGTTTTTGAGACTTTTCCAGGTCGGTAAGGAAGGGCGTGGGATTTGTCCCCACCTCCACTGCCACCCCCCCCCCCCCCCCCCCCCGCTCCATCACAAAACATCGTTCTTATCCCTTGAGCTAGGTAACCCAAACTTACCACACTATATCTTTGGATAAAACTTTACCTGAAAATGTAAAAACATTCAGTCACGTGTCGATGACATCATATTGCAAAAGGCATTAATTGGTCGATTGTTCAGTCAGATTTTTCGATTCTTTAATTAATGTGATTTTCTCCGCAAATAGTGCATAACATATCAGTTAATAATAATCAGATATGGAATAAAAGCAGATGTTGAATATCGACAGAAAAGCAAACATTTTGAAGAAAGATGCAAAATATAACTTTTCTGTTACTTCGACTTGAACACCATTTTGATTTTTCCCATGATCCTCCTCTCCAGGTTTTATGCAAATAGACTTAAGGTGACTCCAATTTGATAAACTGCATAGTTACGCTGTGTCTGCTCTCAAGTTTGATAGGAGGCGGTGGGTCATAATACCCCCCCCCCTTCACCCCTATTTCAGGCCTGGTAGGGTTATTGGGTAAATTTAATACTACATGACAAACCGAAGCCTATTACATACTTACGACTTTCAGTTCTACTCCCGCTCATGTCGCCGTCAGAACTATAGGCCTTGGGGAGGGTGCTGCGGTAACCCCACCATCCATTTCCTCTCCCACCCACTCCACCTACACAACCCTCTGGACTATACTCGAAGCGATAAATAATAATTAAAAGCTGACATTCTGTGATAGCCTATCACGTTGGGGACTATGGGTAAATTTAAAATGGCGGCATCAAAATTTTTGCCTGTTACGCATTAAAGTACCTAAAATTACTTTATTTCGCATTAGATAATCATTTCCTATTTTATTTTTAATGTATTTTTTTATTTACACAAATATAATATTCGGAGAGTTTGCCAGCAAATAGATGCATGTTGAGAATATGACATCACTCCCCAAACCGAGGCCTCAATGGAATTCAACATGAAGCCTCGCTTCTATGTCGTGCGCACGAGATAGGAGCTAACTCGTGGGAACGAGATAGTAGCTAACTCGTGGGAACGAGATAGCAGCTAACTCGTGGGAACGAGATACGGGCTAACGCGTGCGCACGAGATAGAGACGAGGCTCACTGTTCCCAAACCGAGGCCTGATCAGAATTCAACATGAAGCCTCGCTTCTATGTCGTGCGCACGAGATAGGAGCTAACTCGTGGGAACGAGATAGTAGCTAACTCGTGGGAACGAGATAGTAGCTAACTCGTGGGAACGAGATAGCAGCTAACTCGTGGGAACGAGATAGCAGCTAACTCGTGGGAACGAGATAGTAGCTAACTCGTGGGAACGAGATAGAGACGAGGCTCAGTATTGTCAAGACGAGGCCTTAGCGCGGATCTCCAGTCCTGGGTTTTTGAGACTTTTCCAGGTCGGTAAGGAAGGGCGTGGGATTTGTCCCCACCTCCACTCGAAGCGATAAATAATAAAGAGCTGACATTTTGTGATAGCCTATAATTTTGGGGACCATGGGTAAATTTAAAATGGTCTCTTCAAAGTTTTTGCATTTACGCGTACAAGTACCTAAAATTACTTTATTTCGCGAGAAGTGCTAACTCGTTCCCACGAGATAGGAGCTAACTCGTTCCCACGAGATAGGAGCTAACTCGTTCCCACGAGATACGAGCTAACTCGTTCCCACGAGATAGGATCTATGTCGTGCGCACGAGATAGGAACGAGGCTCAGTGTGGCCAAACCGAGGCCTTATGTGCATTTAACATGAAGCCTCGTTTCTATGTCGTGCGCACGAGATAGAAGCTAAGTCGTTCGCACGACATAGCGACTAACTCGTGCGAACGAGATAGCGTCTATCTCGTGCGCACGACATAGCAATGCCAATTTTTTTTCTTCTCCCATGTCCCCTGAGGGCTTCCGTAGCTTAGTGATGGTGGTGATACGATGAGAGAAGAAAAGTCTTGCATGGAAAGAGTTATTTGTGCTTTAGCTCAAAAGCTTTGAAGGGGCTCCTGAACGCGTGTTGATTTTGGAACATGAACCATTTTTCAGCACGATAAACCGATCATCCATAACCGATAAACCACCATCCACAAGTGTATCCAATGCGATGATCGTTAATCAGTTTGTTTTCGAATCTAAGTTCATGTAGGTATCGATACAAACTTTAATCAAATGATTCTTATTTTCAATGATGCAAGAGGAGAGAGAGAGAGAATTAAGGTTTCACGTCGCATTCAGCAATATTTCAGCTATATAGCGACGATCAAACAAAATTCTAAGTATTCAAATCAACAACTCAGCAAACTAATGCGTTAAAACCGGTACAAACATTAAAATTTGTACAACAAACCAAAATACAATCTTGTTTTACTCGGCTAAATAGATCTTCCAGCGTAGCAGCTCGATAAAACGTATCTCTTACAATCTTACAATTTATGCAGCCTATGACAATATGTTTCACCGTGAGATCTTCATGCCATGGAATACACCTTGGGACCGGCTCTTTTTTACCTCCGTCGATCAGACGGAGGTCTAGGAGCGCAACGTGATATCTCCCGCCAAATAATTGTCATATGGGGAACCCACGACTCGTGTGATTTCCAATAGGGATTGCTATGGTTCCCGACGAAATTTTGAAAAGTTTCTGGACACAATTGAATGCTTACGTCACAAAAGGTGTGTATCCTTTGCAGTGCTTCCACCGGGTCTCTTAATTCGAGGGTACTAAATTCGCGCGTGTTCTTATAGCTTCGCGCTGGTACAGATGGCCGGTATGCGACGAAGACAAACCTGCGCTTTCATAAAAAGTAAATTTTCACGAAAGAAAAACTCGCATTCCGGATAGTATAATTGGAAACTTCGACGAGAATCTCTGAATCGGCAAAAAGATAAAGGACGAGTGTCATTCACCAGGATGCGAGTCGGAAGTGAGAAGTCAAATTCAAAGTCAGAGGTCAAAAACGTAAAACTCCGAAGAACTCTCCCGGCTTTTTCTTTTCTTTTTTTTTTGAGTTGGGGGGGGAGATAGCGACTGGAAAAATATATCTTCCCATGCTTCAATCGTTATCTGTGAATCCGATCAACAACCTAGCCAGACAATCTGTCAAAAATTATCCGTCGTCTGGGTAAGGTTGAAGGGTAATCGGAAGCTCGGACTGTGATACAGGCAAAAACAGTTGCTGTTGTAGTCTAGAAAAATAACTGGCATGCACTCTATGGAGAAGGGCCTCGTGAGGCACAAAGTGCAATTTTGTTGTTGTTGTTTATCTGCAAATCCGCTCATCTCGATGGGTATCTTTCACTGGTTCTCACAGTTGGTCGAAGTCTACGTACAGTTTTATTCAATAAATTATGGAAATTAATACAAACATATATACAGATATCTTTTTAAATAGATTTGTTTATAAGTGTATTTCTCTTTCATCTTAGGCTCAATTAAAGTCATTCTCTAAAATGTGAAACCGAGTTAATACAGTTTTTAATTATCTACCAAACCCTGTCCTCTATGACATAGAATAAAAGAGAAGTTGGGAATAGAACCGCTCAACACAGTCATTTCTAAACATCAAGTTGTACATAAGTATTTTTACTTACTCTGTACAAGCTGAGGGCATTTTTGTGGCTTTTGAAAATTTTGAGATTTTTGCGTGTCTGTCCATATTTAACTAAGCGACGTCCAAGCGAGCTAATGTACGCGCGTTATATTCATATCAAATATGGTGCGGCTTATGTACAATGCGACTTGGAATGTTTATACAATTAATTTTCTTCTCACTGTTACACAATGAAATTAAGTTTCAAATCATTTGATTCATCTCTTCGATGTAGATTGTTATGTTTCATTCGAGGAAATAATTTTAAAAGATACATATGACATTTTCTAACTTTATGGCTGGAGTTGTATCACAAAGAGCAAACGGCGTAAACATGCTTTCCCATCTCACCCACGCTCATATGGGTATCGATCGTTCCTATTCGAGGACACACTAACTGATGACCTAGTTCAGAGCCAGTGATTTGCTCGCCCTCCACCCCATTGGATATCAGTTGATTCCTAAGGAGATAAACATTACTCATGTAATGACGACCTGCCGAGTGATACATGTGTGAATCGGTCAGACATTTCCAAGGATGCCAAATTCTAACTTAAAACAACCATGCCGGATTTCATTGCTTCACTGAGAATAATTGGATCTAACTTTTACAAAGCCTGCAGCTCCCAATAGCTCCTGGATCTAGAACACATAAATGAAGGGACCTAGTTTATCGGTGCTATGGCAAAAATATCATGTAGAATGGGATTGTGTGGATAATATCCTTGGAAGTTGAAGTCCTGCTGCATGCTTCACAAACATCATCAAAAGTGAAAATTATCTCCCTTGACCAGGTAAGGACTTGAATGTGTGTCTAAAATGATTTAGCTTCTAGAAACAGACTTCATTTCAAATTTTAATTCCAATTCTGCTACATGTATAAAATACATACAGAATGAACTGCATACATAATAACACAAAGAACAGGTATATGTATCTCATTACATTCTTATTCAAAGATCAATACCTGGATAATATTACAACAATACCATGGCGTTATATATTGTTATGATTGACTTAACTTTAGCTGCTGAAGATATTTCTAATTTGAGATCAATGAACAATCATACTAGATTTCATAACTTCATTTATTTTCACAATAAGCAACATAATCGAGATTAGCAAGTGAAGTTTTAAAACATAATATAATAAACAGCAAGGGTCTTCTTCAGTTTATTGTAGACAAAAATACCCATGAATATATGTTACCATGATTCAGTCATGATATTACCTGTAATATATTGATGTCGACAAGGTATAAGCATAATTATTTGATAGTATTACTAATTGTATGTTGTTTATGATTAACATGAACTTTTTATTTGCTGCGTGGAATTCAGTCATTTGTTCCATAGGGGCAATATTCTCATCAGTCATCACCATTCAATGTGAATGTGATACATGTACAAGTCCATGGTCATTGATACATGTACAGTAAGGTGAAGGCGAAGGTGACCTGTAACACCAATATACAAAATTATACCGAGCGCATTGAATCCTCATCATATGATGTTGAGACAGATCAGAACGAAGTGTCGGTAAAATCAGGTGTGTTTTGAAGAGCATTCTCTCATCAGTGATGATGCTATACTGTACACATACAAAATATGAAGTGTTGATGTGTTGGGCCTATAGCACAAAATCACAAGCAAGTTGGTACAACAACTAGGCACACGGTGTCTCATTTCTGCCGCTAACGTGTCGATTTGGGTGAGGGGATCCTCTCAGGGGGAGGTGGGGGTGGGATGGGGCCTAATGTCTCAAGCACTTTTCCAGGTTTTCCATCAATATACTCTATTCCATACCCCAATATTTCAAGCACGTCAAATCAAACAAAAATTATTTGCTGGGAATGTGACTTTCACATCCCTGTCTGGACATGCTAGTGAGGAACGTCCAACAAATGCAAAATTGAGCTTGGCATCCGGCCGTATGTTATTCAGTGATGTATTACGCTACGGACCCTGTTGCCTCGACGGAGGTCTTTGCGCTCATCCAGCGCTTGTTTAGTAAATATCCGTGATTTAATCGTGTATGACCGATCCTACATCGTCTAATCATGGCCTGATCGAAACGTTTTTGGCTATTCAGATGAGTATAACCAACACATTTTTTGAACTCGTGAAGCTTGTTATTATCCATAGTATCCCATAAAGATTGAAAAGATTCCTTACATAAGCACAGATAGATGGTCTGAAATCGCAGTATGGGATTCCAACAGGACCAACCTCTTTATCCAGAGCTGCCTTAGCCAACTAAGCACCCAACAAAACACAACATCTATCTTTTGATCAAATCTAACGTCATATAATTGTAGAATTTTCAAGATGGTAGGATGGGCTGAATTTCCACTTTTTATCGCTTGAAGGCATGATAGCGAATCCGAGAATATGACATACTTTTTCCTTCTAATGGACCCAATGCCTGCTAAAGCCGATAATAGAGTTTTTGCCTTTGCAGTGAATATGGAACTTTTACCTAGTAGACGATAGGTTTTAGTTTTGGAGCTAAAGACAGTAGCACATGCTACTCTCTCGCCATCTTTAGAACCATCTGTATAAATAGCCTGATGTGATCTGTATTTCTCTCTCAGTAGACTAAATTCTTGTGTATACACGAGCTGGCTCGTGTCTGTCTTATATTTCGTCAGTGAAATATCTACTTCTGGTTTGGCTAACTGTCATGGTGGAGTTGGCAAGAGCTTTATGCCCCCCAATTAAACATAATATACACGGAGATCACTCTTCGGTAGATCTTGTTGGAATCTCATATAACGATTTCAGACCCTCTATCTTACGTGAGAAAGCTGGTTCAATGTTTATGCGATGCTGCGGAAAATAACAAACCTCACGAGTTCTAACCAAACGGCAGGCTTTACTCATCTGATTCACGAACATCACTAAAAAATAACCAGCCCCAAGGTGTATTCCATGCCACGAATATTTCAAAGTGAATCATATTCTGATCGACTGTATAGATTTTGAGATTGTAAGCGATTCTTTTCATCGAGCAGCTACTTTCGAAGATATTTTTAGTCGAGTGAAAGAAGATTGTATTTTATGTTATTTGAGGAAAACCGATTTGTTGTATAAACTTTAATGTATGTACATATTGTTAATGTGTTGTGTTGATTATTTCTGGGTTGTTGACTTGTTTTTGTTGGAATACTTAGAATTTTATTTGATCGTCGCTATATAGCTGAAATATTACTGAACGCGACGTTAAACCCTAATCCCCTCTCTCTCCGCTAGCTTGCAGAAATATATATTCACAAGCGGATCATATAATATCCACTGACTTCATAGTGCTTTTTCAAAGGAGTTGCAGTTAAGCATCAACCCGAATCATTGTGTTATATCAGTTATAGTTGCGACAAAATCAGCCATCTCATAAGTGATGCGCTCGATGACTTTCGCAACTGGCTATCAAGGTAACTCGATAATATGTCGATCCCAGCTAACCCCGGTTATATTAACTGTACATATACTTTCATCACCATCAATGATAATCCTAGTGCAAGTATTTATCTTGTCTTGGGGGTCCAAGATCCCTTAGAGGTTTCCAAAATTCGAGAACGTTAAATTCAAAATAAACTACAAATGCTGCTGAAAAAAGTTGGTGAAAGAAAAAGTATAAAAATATTTCTTTATACAGAAAATCAAGCTTTTGGAATGTGCTGTCAGGGGTTTCGTAATACCTTTCACATGCAAAAAAGTTGATGGTAAAATGCCCTAAGTACACTCTAAAATTGACTTGTTTTTCTTGGAATACTTAGAATTTTGTTTGATCGTCGCTATATAGCTGAAATATTGCTAAATGCGACGTTAAACCTTAATTCTCTCTCTCTCTCTCTCTCTCTCTCTCTCTCTCTCTCTCTCTCTCGATCTTCTCTCTCTCTCTCTCTCTCTTTATCTCTCCCTCCCTAAAATTGAAGTACTTCTTTGAAACAAAAAGCATATCCGTAAAATCATACATTTTGACCGTACTTTTTTTTAATAAATTATTTCCGAATTAAAATGAGAATATCATGGAAATAACATCGATTTCAGTAGGATTTGCAATATAGACAAGTCCCAAAATAGCATGTTAAAAGTTTGGAGAAAACCTCAAACCCAAAGTGTAAGTAGACTGAACATCAAGTGTAAATTTGATTTTTTTCTGTCAGACAGCTGAAATTTTATATGTTGATGAACTTTTTGAGTGATATACTAAAGCTCATTATTCTTTCTCAATTGATATAAATGCTTATTTGCCTATAAAACGACATATTTGTCTACAAATGTGGTTTTTGTAGGATATATCGGATAACATTCGGCAAATGGAAGGTAACGATAAGGACAAGACTGGATTAGTTAGCGAGTACGGCTGGTGGGCCTTGTAAGTTTATATAACACATATGGATTAATTGATCGAATAATTAAGTTTCTTTGGACATTTAATATAGAATATTCAGTAATCTTAAACCGGGTTCATTTAATTTTGTTGAAGAAACTACCGGTCATGCATTCAGGAAAATCGCTTAATCTCTGTAGTTTACTAGTTTTCGTCGTTAAAATTTGCACCACGATTCTCAGATTTACCTTCTGATAAGCTCTATGTAATGTATACAGTCATGAAACCTGGACACAATCCTGTGCATATGTTGAAGCCTACCTCATTTTTTTCTGAGCTGGCTTTCATTCCTAAGTTACTTATGCTTTTAGTTGAAACGGTTGATTTCTTTATTTGTCCGAATTACTAAACTTATTATTATTATCATGAAATCATTCCAGGAAGAAATAAAAGAAATCTGAGGCACGCTTTTCTTTAATTTAAGCTATATTAAACTATATCTGAAAGGTTAAATATTTTTGATAAGAAGTTATTAAAGAGGACATTTGAAGACGTGAAACATCTTAGAAGGTCAAAATTATCATAAAATTTTAATTCACAGAAAGATCAGCTTTCATTAAAATATATAACTCGTTTTGGTTAGTTAATTTATTGCAATTTAATTGAGTAAAACTGATCAGGTATCCAATATATTGTCGTTAGAGATCTTGAAGCCTTAAGTGCACACAGACTAAACTCCATCTTAGACGCGTATAATTAGGTACACTTATTTGAAGAACGATTTATTGCAGTAATCCTGCTTCACATCGTATAGCCCGGATAACTAGCATTTGTCAGCCAACTTGAGAAAAACAGTTTTTATCCTTCAAATCATTCCAGTACGTCATTGTTTTAGCAATAATGGTATTCATGTTGGCCAATACGTTATATACGTAACGCGTTATGTGGATGATAGTTTGTGAATCCCTGACTGTATCCAACCCGCTTGACTTAATGCACCTTCACACTAAAAGTTTTTATGTTTACGCACTTTATTAGGTTGAAAGTAAGTGGCTAAGCCAACTTCCATTCCCTAACACAATATTTCATGCGAAAAAGATAACTTAAACGTGACCTTGAAGAGGTCCGGTGAATGTAAGTCGTTGACATGCGTCATATCGCGATCAATTTCTGCAGGCCTGGGACTGCTCGGAAACAGTTAAAGTATCGAGGCGCATTTAACACCGTGAAGCTGAAACAAATCTCCATGGCTTAAGGTGAGTGCAAAAGGGCAGGTTTTCCTCATATCTTGCTATTTGACGGAATCTAGAATAACAGGCTCAATTCAACCAAACAAGTAAACACTTAGTCCGAAAAGTACGGCGTACCACCATTTCAACATTAACAAGACTTCAATGTGAAAAATAATGATACGAATATGGTGATCTATCGTTATGCCAGGGGAAATTTTATTTCAAACCAAACGTTCGCGAGAAGAAAAGGCCAATAATCTACTCTCATGTGCATACAACCAATAAAAGATAGCCATAGAACGAGGGTAGCTGGCGAGTCAGGTCACATGCATGCTTGAGCTGGTAAGAGCTACACGAGTGTACATGACATGTTGTTCAGGAACTTACTAAGGGTAGGCCAACTTTTTCTCATAGTTTCACGCATTGTGGCCTAAAAAATTTCAGCCTTAGTGATTCATATTGCTGGCACACGATATATGCACCAAGAGCGCACTGTACTAGAAAATCGCGATCAACTCGCGAGTATGTTTTAACCGAAACATTTGAAAATCGTTGAATTTTATTCATCATTGTCGCCAGATTGGGGGACCTGCCCATATGGACAGATAATGGCGCCTAAATGGTCATTGTTTGTTGATGTGTTTACTGCATCCGACGTCCACGATGCTCATTCAATAACATCAGATGAGTTATTTGTTTGAACTGATCTGTCATCAAAGCCTCCGAGCTAGCGTATATAATTCCGCTTAAACGACGCTAGGGGCCGTGTGGATATTTCATAGTCTCCACGTGAACCTCAGTAATAAAAGCGCGGCTGAGGTACTAAAGCTACTTCCGAGAATCCACCCTATTCTCCGGTCTGAATGATAGGTTCCGAGGTATGCTTCCCTGTAGGGTAATGATTGTTTTTTAGTCGCCAGACTTCGGCAATTTTTCCTTCCTCTTGCATATCGCTCCAATTACACAAGCAGTGTTTCGATTATGAAATTCCACTGGCATCAGGTAAATAAAATATTATTATAGCGTATCCGAATAATAAGGGCTCGGGAGTCGACGACCTCTTCAATATTTCCGATATTGTCGATTCCGTGTCGCCATAATGTTTCAGGTGTTTGCAGAACATAATCATACGCGAGAATTTATACTCACCGGAGCTTATTGGACAAGTAAGTTGTCTTTCGAAATCATTCCGTCATACTGTCATCGGTATCATTCCCGATCTCATCAACGCCGATGTTTTCCATAGAAAGGTTGAGCTCAATCTCCAATATTGAGTCTGTTTAGTACGAAAGGTTGATAGCACCGTAGACACTATCACAAGTACGGAATATCTATCAATCTGTTGATGATACAGAAAATGTATTTGTTGTGTTTTGCTTTGGTAATATTGTATTACAATATAACGGAATTACTGAATATTGGTGGATTTGTTTCAAATTTAGTGGTAATTATATGAACATCAGTTGACCCAGTGATACATTTCAAAACGATATTGCATTCTAGCTACGTTAGTTTTGTTGATAAATGAGCAAACAATTTTCAAGAACAGCAAATGTGCTAACTGCTTCAATATGTTAGATAATGTTTGAGAATAGTATTTCATGCACGTTATGGCTGTACAAATTGCTTTGATATTACTTCTTCCATTAGTTGGACAGGGGAACGCTCTGAGATGGATATTCTCCTGATATATTTACCAGCATTTCCGGAATTCCTAGCTTCTCACGGTGTAATCTGGAGTCGATTATACAGACGTATACGAATCAGTGACAAATGAGGTAGCTGTGTTTCAGAGAATCACGGGGATAAAGTGATCACGGGGATAATAACCACCGATTCCTTCCTTCCATAAATATTTCTTCTTTAGCTAGAAATACGTTATTGATCGCTTATGTTCTGATTCATCATTAAGATATGGTAAACCCCGGGGAGAGTCAACACTGTTGCCTGGTGACATCGCTTTATGACTGGTATTTGATTCTTAATGGATCCCAGCTGCCGAATATTCCAGTCATTTTGTGCAAGTTTATCTGTGAGGGCAAATCTGGATATTAGTTGATTGAGGTTTAGTGTCGTATTTGTCTGAAGGTTCCCATGGCAAAAGGTAAGCGAAACCAGGATATGAAACGGACGAATTCTATTCGAATAGCATTTCCGGTTATTGTCTCCGAGTTTTCTGCTTTGAAGACTTGAAGCAAGTTACGGTTATGAGTGTTCCCCTCAACGCCAAGTTGGTAAAGCCCAATTTTGAAAGCGTTTTATCTCCCTTTTTCCACCACGGCGTATTGGTGCAGTGAACTTCCGGTAGGTACCAAATTACAAGCGTCTAGCCCGTCATTCATAATCCAGCCGTCGTCCATTAGAGAATATCCGCGTCCGTAATCCAAAGACCTATTCCATTTTCCACATAACAGTATTAGCTCTCACAACTAGTTTTAGCAATCAAATATTCTATTTTTCAAGACAATTATCTAATTAATGTACACGTATACAAGATCTAATGGTTCATGTAGAAAATATAAACAAAACAGTTTTTCAAACAAATATTCTTGAATAGTTGATCAATATATTATTCACAATAATCGCGGGTGCCTTTGGTAAATGTGAAAACGAGGCGACTACTTCCCGGAAGCAGCTTTTCGTACCGCTAACCTCAAAGAGCGGCAGTTATCACACACTTTCCGGAAAAGGCTATCAATACATTCTTCAAACCGTCTATATATGCTTCAAATTGATATATACGAAAAGTGTTTATATTTCAGAGATAATTGCCAAGATGAACTGCTAGAATACATGCATTTTTTCATAGCCAGGTGACTGGAAAACCACGTCTTATGGACAAGAATGGTACGTAACAGAGAATACGTTTTACGCGTCTAGAAATATAATTTAACCAATACATTATTAGATTTGCGGTTTATTGTGATAAAGATTTCATGGGTGCTTGTCTTGTACAAGGATATTGCGGCGTTGAGTGTTTATCTTGAAATTACTTTTGTACTTTTGTTCTGGACAATATCCAGAAATCCGACTTAGTCCTGATTTTAATACTTCACAGTTAAATCGCTACGGTTGGGCTCAATCTCCAATATTATACGAACGTATACGAATTAGTGACAAATGAGGTCGCTGTGTTTCAGAGAATCACGGGAATAATAACTACGGATCATGGGGATAATAACCGGTTATTCCTTCCTCCCATAAATATTTCTTCTTTAGCTAGAAATACGTTATTGATCGCTTATGTTCTGATTCATCATTAAGATATGGTAAACCCCGGGGAGAGTCAACACTGTTGCCTGGTGACATCGCTTTATGACTGGTATTTGATTCTTAATGGATCCCAGCTGCCGAATATTCCAGTCATTTCGTGCAAGTTTATCTGTGAAGGCAAATCTGGATATTAGTTGAATTAGGTTTAGTGTCGTATTTGTCTGAAGATTCCCATGGTAAAAGGTAAGCGAAACCAGGATATGAAACGGACGAACACTTGATATGGCAGAACTCGACATTCCTCACTCTTCAGTTGTCTTATACGGACGTGCATCACCCGTCAGTATCAGATGAGGGAAGTGAATGTGTTTCTGCAAAACGCTGAAACTCGGCGTCTATCTAGTTGAAATATTTAGCACTCATTTGCAACTTTTGTAGAGCATATCTGAAAGACATTGACAGACCAGTGGATACTGTTCGATTAGAATTTCACGCGGGCTCCAAGGTGAGTCGATCGGACAGTGCTCTTGCTGTGTACTGTGCTTCAGCCCTTGATGAAAGATTGACATTTTTCACGGTTATTGAATCCACCCACCTCAAACTCCACTGAAGTAAATTTTGTCTAGATTGGCTCCAGGCCTTTTCGCTATTCCCGGTTACTCTTATGACATAAATATGGTGTTTAAACCACACTAGCGAACAGATTTTAAGGATAGCAATCTGAAAATGAACTAATTGCTTCTATATGTTCGATTACACTGAACATCGTAATTTCGTGCACTGTATGGCTGTACAAATTGCATTGAAATTTGTATTCTTCTATTATTTTGGCACGGGAACTCATTGACATAGACATTTTGTCACCCGTCATTTTTATCAGCAATTTCAGAGTTCCTGGTTGCTCATGAAGTAACCTGAAATTGATTGAACATTTCTATAGGGACTAGTGAGAAATGAGGTCGCTGTGTTTCAGAGAATCACGGCAATACGGCAAAATATAACTGATTTCATTCTGCCAATAATATTGCTTCTTAAGCTAGAAATACGTTTTTGATCGCATATATTTTGGTTCTGTATAAAAATATCGGAGAGCAGGGGAGGTAACTGTTGCCTGGCGACATAGCTTGGTGACTGGTATTCGATCCTTAATGGATCCCAGCTGCTGAAATCTGAGTGTTGCATTCGCCTGAATTTTCTCATGGCACAAGGTAAACGTAACCAAGATAAGAAGGTGATCAGTACCATCTGATAGAGCAGAATACGACATTCCTCACTCGCCAGTTTTGACACTCTTTTGCCACTTTGGTAAAACATGTCTGTAGAACATTGACAGATTAATGAATGCTGTGGGAATATATTGTAGCTAGGGTGCCAAGGGTTGCTATCTATCAGACAGTGAGGTGTTGTGCACTCTTCCAGGCTGAATGATTATGAGGAATTTTCTCTTCCATAATGAGGCCGTTTCATATGATGCTATTAGCACAAAAACTCAAGTATCTGACAGGCATGCCATCAATACCATGTTATTGGCATTCGAAAAATTACCTAATTTCCTCCATTTCTGAATGCTCGAAAATTAAGAAGGTGCGTTATTATTGCAGACGTTATGTTTTTAGATATGCAGTCAGTACATTGGTCTGTGGAACCATATGACCTCATGTCCGTACTCCGGCATCTTCCCCCACCACCTGCATATGATGTGTTTAATTGTGTCATTATCTGGTAGATGGTTGGCGGTTTTATGATAATGTTGCCATGCTCTAATGTGTGGTAAGACGGTTCAAGCTCAACGTCTTGTGCAACGTCTTATGAGACAATCCAAGAAATCCCCCATACAGCAATTTCAGACCATCTATGTAAGAAAGCTGTTTCAATCTTTATGGGATACTATGGATAATGACAAAATTCACGAATTCAAAAACTGTTAGTTATACACATCTGAATAGTCAGAAACGTTTTGATCAGGCCATGAGTAGACGATGTAGGATCGGTCATACACGATTAACTCACGAACATTTACTAAAACAGAAGCCGATCCCAAGGTGTATTCCATGCCATGAAAATCTCATAGTGAAACATATTCTCATAGACTGCATAGATTTTAAGATTGTAAGAGATACTTTTTATCTAGCAGCTACGCTGTAAGATCTTTTTCGCCGAGTAAAAGAAAATTATTTGAGAGAGATTGTTTTGTTGTACAAATTTTATTGTTTGTACCAGCTTTTACGCAATAGTTTACTGAGTTGTTCAATTGAATCCTTAACATTTTGCTTGATCATCGCTGTATAGCTGAAATATTGCTGAATGCGACGGTAAACCTTAATTCTCTCTCTCTCCGATGTTGTCGTGCTCAGGTTATCTCCTCTAAAGTGTAGTAAGACGGTTTGAGCTCAATGTCTTGTGCAACATCTTATGAGACAATCTAAGAAACAACATGCATTTCAATGGAATTTTTAGATTCACCCAAAAATGTGCATTTAACATAACATGTTAGAAAACCATTTACATGGTGAACATTCATTTTCTTTTTTTATATTTTTATCGCATGTTCCTACGAAGTAGGCTACCATCCGCAAATTGTCCGGTAGTCAGTGAGTGAGTGAGTGAGTCCATCCGAATCCTTTCGTCGGCAAAATAAGGAGAACCGTTGACATTAGAACCTTGACTTTTTGCACGAAGGTGCATTAAGGGACTGTTACCAGCAAGTTCTGAGCTGACCCGCTTTTGATGAAAATATCTGGTGATTTTTGATGAAAATATCTGGTGATTTTTGATGAAAATCACTGGTGATTCTGACTTGGGCGGTGTCCATCTCAATATAGGCAAGATTTCAACTTGGGACGGGAGGATTTCCAAGAGTTTAGAGCGTGTCGCAGTCCTAATGCCTACCCTACTTCGTGGGTCCTGTGACTTTAGTCACACTGCCATGTATTACTGGTTGAAAATAACTACAAAATGGGTCCTTTACCATGCCGATTTCTGGAAATAGAGATCAATGCCAAAATCGGATGTTAAAAAATAGGAAGAAACCTCAAATCGTAAGTATAGATAGGGATATATGTAGATCATGATCTATTCTCAATTGATATGACTGCTCATTTGTCTATAAATATCGGCTTTATGGGATATATCGAATAACTTCCAGTTTCAAGCAGATTTATCCACCACAGATATCGATCCGGGGCACGGAAATGACAGGAACTCCATGGGAAAAATATATTATCTCCAGGAAGTGTGAAAATGTCGACAGGCTTATTAATTTAGTTCGTTTGGTGCTAAATTGTAAGCCAACGGTAAGAATGATCTTGCTTTTCTGATACAGAATGACATGTTGAATTGCTAGCACCAAATTTGTTATATGTCACAAAAATATTGAACTCCGATTTATTAACGCTGGTGTTATCAGCTGTCTCTCCGTCTTATATTCCAGACTGTATGAAGCTATTTTCAGGAATCCTGTCTTACACACCAAAGAAAAAATACATGTGGCGAAGAGAATGTGTTGATAGTTTTCTCTTTCGAGGAACTTTCTCTTTATTGATGGGCTTTTTCGCCCCCATGTCATGATTAGTTGAAAACTGTTAGATTTTGGTACAAAATGGTGGTGACAATAAGATAAGAATGAGACAATAACTGACAAAAGTTTGACAGCCGCTGTGCACGAAATTTCTTCGTGTCAGTATTTGCAAGTACTTCATCATATAACTACATTCGCGCCATCATTCCTGCAGATGTGCAATAAAACAACTAAACTTTGGTGAAAATGACAATGGTCAAAAGTATTCAATGATTTTGGAATGTCACTGAATGCCAGACGCTAAATCTCCAATACTGTAGAAAATTCTTTTCGAATAGCATTGTCTTCGAGTTTTCGGCTATGGAGACTTGAAGCAAGTTGCGGTTATGAATGTTCCCCTCAACGCCAAGAAGATATCAATACATTATTCAAATGGTCCATATATGCTTCAAATTGATATAGACGAAGAGTGTTCATATTTCAGAAGTAATTGCCAAGATAGACAACTGCTATGATACATGCATCTTTTCATAGCCGGGTGACTGGAAAACCACGCCTCATGCGCAAGCAATGGTACGTAACATAGAATACGTTTTACGCGTCTAGAAATATAATTTAACCAATACATTATTGGATCTGCGGTTTGTTGTCATAAAGATTTCACACGGGTGCTTGTCCTGTACAAGGATATTGCGGCGTTGAGTGTTTATCTTGAAACTGCTTGTGCCTTCGGTGAATAACAATATTCAGAAATCCGACTTAGTCCTGATTTCGAAACTTCACAGTTAAAACAACAGGCTCGGGATTTCATATCAGATGAAAAACAAGTTATCGTCTAACTGCTTTATGGTCTTGGCGATAACTGTTTCTGAAAGCATTTGGACACCAGAGATGTTTTGTTAACACGACAGTCCTCGATACTTTTATCAGATACAGTCTTCAATATCAGATTATAGAACACTGGATGGTGGTTGGTACTTAAGAGAGCGACCATTGCATAAATTAAACGCAACATAACAAAGGTGGTGGAAAAAGATGTTGGCGTACTGACATGAAGTCATATGACCCCACAGGCAAATGTACTGACTGCATATTTCTAAAAATATCTCAAGAACCAAAATTGATACCAGCGATCAATTGTATCCCAGGTACTGTACTGTTCATACGGATATCTCAAATGGCAGTCCGTTTACCTCGCATTTTGGAAATTGTTATAATTCAGTATTTAAGACGATTGTGAGACTGGAAGAGGAGATGTGTTAAAGGGATCAGAAAATTGACCAGAATATGTGTATCTGCCAGTACTACCGTTATAAACGCGATATCATGAATTCAACATATAAGCGCCTATCGCCAAAATACGATCAAGTTGGCAGAAAATTCACCCCACATTTTTTTGCAAGCCATGTTTGTGGCCGATTTTCATTCGCTCCCTACAATATGCCGAAACATGCCAGTAACACACAAAATATGTTTTAAGCGTGAATTTTCCCCACCATTTTATAAATCTGGTCAATTGGAAATTTTCGATGGAGAACAGTTCCAAAACTTCTGTACCAAAGCTTTGCATTTGAAAGGAACTGTACAGATTGGATGATGAGCCAATCACCCTTTTCTCATGAAACTATATGCTTCACCATTGTTGGGTACTGTATGTTAGTACGAGATGACCTAGGACAATCAACACTAGTCAAAACGGTGGAATTTGTTTGTCATTCCGTATTAAGTGGACATTTGCATAGATTATATAAAGAAACCGCTGCAATATTTAGAAGGATATTAAACTTTATTTGAAACCTGAACCTGACAGCAGCTTATTCTGACAGCAGTAAATAAGCGATAAGCCGTAGAATGTCTGTTCATGCATAAAACAGTTTCAACAATGAGTGATTCACAGTTTCGAAGTTCCTTCCAAACGGATATTCCTTCCCGGTGGAATTATGATATACTGAACACTGATCTGTCTTACCTCGTTCATGGGCTGCAATATAAGAATTGCGGTAGAACTGAATCAGTATCGGGAGTGATCGATAACACAATGTACATACGGTCAACAGTTTTACTAAGATCAAGATAATTCCAACCAGAATTTCCAATCAGATATTTATGAAATGTTCCCAATGTGTGCTAGTCTTCCGCGCGCCGATGATAGGCTATCGCAAACCTTTTGGACAATGCTCCTGGCTTGTGATTGGACTCGCAAAATGACCTTGATATGTTTAAATTCTGGATATTGACAGGATTGATGGAATCCCGTTATAAACAGAGTGAAAACACCAGACTCTTCAGTTTCAATATACTAATTGGTTCGACGACGGAGACTACTCCATATTTCTGAACTCGATGACTCCATGCCGCCATAGTGTTTGAAGTGGTTTGCCAGGAAGCAGGCGATCATGATGCTGCATGCGAGAGAACTTATAAGGAGTCGGGTTTATTGGAACTGTTTGCTGTGTTTCGGAATTGCAATCAGTAACTGGATAAATACAGACGATAACATTTCCTTCTCTCGTCTTATTGCAGATAACAATCTCATAAACGCCGATGTTCAAGCATTCAAGCGTAGATTATCGCGCTTTATCACCAATATTGACAGAGTATTATTCATACGAAATGTTTACATTACAGACAAATTTGATACGGGTATTTTTGTTGATAATACATCAGAGAATTTAATACATCTTCTCTTACTTGACATCAGAGTTGACGTTATTTATATGGCTTGAGTGATCCAGATATATTTCAGATCCCTTTTTCATCCTAACCGCATTGGCGTTACTGATAAATGACTAACACTAACATTCTATTGTTAGTTGCAAATCAGGGACAGGGTAATATTTCCCAAGGTACGGGCCTGTGCATTTCAAAAATACATTTCAAAATACAAGCATCTGGTCCGTCATTCATAATTCAGCCGTCGTCCATTAAAGAATATCCGCGTCCTTAATCCAAAGACCTATTTCATATTCCATATAACCGTATTAGTACCAAATTCAAAAAGACAATCGTAGTATACATAAACATGGGCTAGTTTCTTGCAAGAGAGAAGCGGTCAACAGTTTTCAATGATGCCGGCAAGAGATCATGATTTTCCAAAAATATCAAATCCGTATCGCTGATCAGTATTCTTAATCCATAATATTCGTTGTAAAGTCTTCATCTAGTCGATGTGCCGGCTATGAAGGAAAATAAATACGTGAGCGCCCCCCGCTCCCATGAAACACCCCTACCAACCCACATATACACACACATTGAAACACTAGGCTTTAAAATACTTAATTTTGGAGCTGAATGTTTATCTACTATAATGGCTAGCCAATATTGTATTATATCATATACATTGAACAATGTTATGATGTTCAACCAATCAACTTTAGGAATCCATCCCATATTGGAACAATTACGTCTGAACAGTAAAACATGCCACCCAAGAATTAAATGATGATATTCTATATCCTCCAGCCAACATATGTTTTTAACATAATGGATCACAAGCAGTTTTAAATACTCTAATTTAATGGATCACAAGCAGTTCTAAATACTCTGATTTTAAACCAATCATCTTGAAATTTATTAGGTCTTCCAGAATTCCATTTGTGTTGATGAAACAATTCAGTTTGGCCAGTAAAGAATAATTTAATGTTGAAATTCTATCTGTTGTATCCAGTGTTGTGTTTTCCTATATACAGTCACAGTCTCGACCACAATGCGGTACATTGGTAAAAAAATAGAATGGTTGACAGAACAGTGTAGTTTGACAGAACAGATGGGTTATTTGTTTGAGCTGATCTGTCATCACAGCCTCCGAGCTAGCGTCTCTCATTCCGCTTAAATGACGCTAGGGACCGTGTGGATACTTCATAGCCTCCACTTGAACATTGGTAATAAAAGCGCGGTTGGGGTACTGAGGCTACTTCCTAGAATCTACCGTATTATCGGGTCTGAATGATAGGTGCTGAGGGATGCTTTCCTGTAGAGTCATGATTGCTTTTTAGGCGCCAGACGTCGTCAATTTTTCCTACCTTTTGCATATCGCTCCAATTACACAAGCAGTGTTTCGAGATACCTTAAATTATGGAATGCCACTGGCATCAAATAAATAAAATACGATTATACCGTATCCGAATAATAAGGGCTCGGAGTCGACGAACCCCTCATTATTTTCGAAATTAGTGAAACCGTGTTGCCATCATGTTTCAAGTGTTTTGCAGAACATAATCATACGCGAATTTATACTCACCAGGGCTTATTGGAGAATTATGTTGTCTATCGGAATCATTCCGTCGTACTGTCGTCAATATCATTCCCTGGGTAAATATCGCGATCTCATAAACGCCGATGTTTTCCATCGGAATGTTGGGCTCAATTTCCAATAATGGGTCTGGTTAGGGTTAGGGTTAGGGTTAGCACTGGAGACACTATAACAAGTACGGAATATCTATCTATTTGTTGATGATACAGTAAATGTATTTGAGATGTTTTGCCTTGGTAATATTATATTGCATTATCACATAAATGCCTATGATACTGGACATTTAGCCACGTTGTATACTGTGGAATGACACCCACCCATGTCATGATATGGATTTCTGCCCTCACGCGCGGGTCTGATATCTGTTATCCGCCCTTGTGCTGATATCGCGCACGGGAGTGGTTTCCCTTCGAGGAACTCGTCATATTCTCTCTGCAGTCTGGTCGAGCGCACTTTTGTGCTTTTCAACTGGATCTTGCTACGCGTTAAATTTTTGAGGTATGCGTAGTCACCCGGTAATCGATCCCGGATTTTAACCTTTTGGCAACATTGAATGTATTCTACCGAGGGTCCAATTTTCGATGAAACAGTTGCATGTAAAAATAAAATCTATGCCTACATGCTTTGTCAATTACAATGCTACCATTCATCTATAAATATGTGACAAATAGATTATCATATCCCCATTTCCATATCGTCCCTGGTATCGGCACTCGACTCGCATATCAGCCCTCGGCAATTCGGCCCTCTAACTGATATGGTAGTCTCGGGCTGGTACCAGGGCCGAGCTGGAAATGGGTATACAATAATCTCTATTTAGAACTGAATTTATGGATATTGATGGATCTGTTTTAAATTTAGTGGCAATTATATGAACATCGGTTGACCCGGTTATACATTATAGAACGATATTGCATTCTAGCTACATTAGTTTTGTTGATAAATGAGCGAACAATTTTCAAGAACAAGAATACGAAAATGTACTAACTGCTTCAATATGTTAGATAATGCTTAGTATTTCATGCACTTTATGGCTGTACAAATTGCTTTGATATTACTTCTTCCATTAGTTTGACAGGGGAACGCTCTTAGATGGATATTTTGTCTCCTGATATATTTAGCAGCATTTCAGGAATTCCCATGTTCTCGCGGTGTAATCTGGAGTCGATTATACAGACGTATACGAATCAGTGACAAATGAGGTCGCTGTGTTTCAGAGAATCACGGGGATAAAGGGATCAAGGGGATAATAACTACCGATTCCTTCCTCCCATAAATATTTCTTCTTTAGCTAGAAATACGTTATTGATGGCTTATGTTCCGATTCAGCACTAAGATATGGTTAACTCCGGGGAGAGTCAATACTGTGGCCTGGTGACATCGCTTTATGACTGGTATTTGATTCTTAATGGATCCCAGCTGCCGAATATTCCAGTCACTTCGTGCAAGTTTATCTGTGAAGACAAATCTGGATATTAGTTGAATGGAGTTTAGTGTCGTATTTGTCTGAAGGTTCCCATGGTAAAAGGTAAGCGAAACCAGGATATGAACCGGATGAACACTTGATATGGCAGAACTCGGGATTCCTCACTCTTCAGTTGTCTTATACGGGGGTGCATCACCCGCCGGTATCAGATGAGAGAAGTGAATTTGCTTCTGCAAAACGCTGAAACTCGGCGTCTATGTAGGTGAAATATTTAGCACTCGTTTGTAACCTTGATGAAAGATTGATATTTTTCACGATTATTGACTCCACCCACCTAAAACACCACTGAAGTAAATTTTGTCTAGATTGGCTCCAGGCCTGTTCGCCATTCCCGGTTACACTTATCACATAAACATGGTGATTAATCCACACTAGTGAACAGATTTTAAGGATAGCAATCTAAAAATGAACCAATTGCTTGTATATGTTCGATTACACTGAACAGCGTAATTTCGTACACTGTATGGCTGTACAAATTGTATTGAAATTATTATTCTTCTATTATTTTGGCACGGGAACTCACTGACATGGACATTTTGTCCCTTGCCAGCCTTATCAGGAACTTCAGAGTTCCTGGTTGCTCATGGAGTAATCTGAAATCGACTGTACGTTGATATAGGTATGACTTTATATATATGACTTTATATACTATTTTATATTATTTATATGACTTTATTTTATTTTATTTATTTTATATATATTTATATGACTTTATATACTATTTAATAATAGCACAATGATTGTCATTTTTCTGTAAATCAAATTATTTCTAATCAACTAGGTTATTCTATATGTATATATACTTAATTATCTTCGCTTGATTGTAGATCTGCTCAATAACGGGCGCTGTGAGCAGCAAATAGAGAACCTTGAACATTGGTGAGAGATGTGGTTGCTGTGTTTCAGAGAATCAGGGGAATACGGCAAAATAACAAAGGATTTCATTCTCCCATTAATATTGCTTTTTGAAATCGTTTTTGATGGCATATGTCCTGGTTCTGTACAAACACATCGTGAAGCAGGGGAGATTGTAAACTACTGCCTGGTGACATTGCTTGATGACTGGTATTTAATTCTTAATGGATCCCAGCTGCTGAATTTTGCAGTCATTTCGTACAAGTTTGTCTGTGAAGGCAAATCTGGATGTTACCCGAATGAGGTTTAGTGTTGCGTTCGTCTGAATCTTCTCATATACAAGCGTCTAGTCCGTCATTTTATATTCACCGTCGCCATGTCAAAAACTTCCTCGTCTGTGGGAATATATTGTATCTAGGGTGTCAGGGGTTGGTATCTATCAAACAGTGAGGTGTAACGCACTCTCCAGGCTGAATGATTTATTGGGTTCTCCATGAGGAATGTTCTCTTTTATAATGAGGCCATTTCATTTGACGCTATTAACACAAAAAACTCAAGTATCGGAAATGCATACCATCAATACCATGTTATTGACATTCGAAAAAATACCTAATTTCCTCCATTTCTGAATGTTCGAAAATTAAGAAGGTGCGTTATTATTGTAGACGTTATGTTTTTAGATATGCAGACAGTACATTGGTCTGTGGGACCATATGACCTCATGTCAGTACCCCGGCATCTTTTCCAACCACGTGCATATGATGCGTTTAATTGTGTCATCATCTGGTAGATGGTTGGTGGTTTCATGATGTTGTCGTGCTCGGGTTATCTTCTCAAAAGTGTGGTTAGACGGTTTAAGCTCAATGTCTTGTGCAACAGCGGTTTTATTTCCGCCACATATGCGGCTGTTGTATTATTTCTGTTAACATTCTCAGATTCTCTGCTGTATTTTGTTAGGTGAATAAATTCAATTCAATTCAATTTATTTCAACGTCTTGTGAGACAATCCATGGCAAGAAATAACATGGATTTCAATGCGATTTTAGGATTCATCCAAAAATGTGAATTCAACATAACATCTTAGAAAACCATTTACATGGAAATTCATTTTCTTTGTTTGTATTTTTATTGCATGTTCCTACGAAGTAGGCTACCATCAGCAAATTGTCCGGTAGTCAGTGAGTGAGTGAGTGAGTGAGTGAGTCCATTCGAATCCTTTCGTCGGCAAAATAAGGAGAACCGTTGACATTAGAACCTTGATTTTTTGCACGAAGGTGCATTAGGGGACTGTTACCAGCTAGTTCTGAGCTGACCTACTTTTGATGAAAATGTCTGGTGATTTTTGATGAAAATCACTGGTGATTCTGACTTGGGCTGTGCCCATCTCAATATAGGCAGGATTTCATCTTGGGACGGGAGGATTTCCAAGAGTTTAGAGCGTGTCGCAGTCCTAATGCCTGCCCTACTTCGTAGGTCCCGTGACTTTAGTCACACTGCCATGTATTACTGGTTGAAAATAACTACAAAATGGGTCCTTTACCATGCCGATTTTTGGAAATAGAGATGAATGCCAAAATCGGATGTTAAAAAATAGGAGGAAACCTCAAATCCTAAGTATAGATAGGGATATATGTAGATCATTATCTATTCGCAATTGATATGACTGCTCATTTGTCTATAAATATCGGCTTTATGGGATATATCGAATAACTTCCAGTAAACAAAAGGCAACCCCTTCAGCGTAATAGTGTAATTGACAGGAGTCAATTACGGGAGAGGATAAGCAATTTTTCAAGCAGATTTATCCACCACAGATATCGATCCGGGGCATGGAAATGACAGCAACTCCATGGGAAAAATATATTATCTCCAGGAAGTGTGAAAATGTCGACAGGCTTATTAATTTAGTTCATTTGGTGCTAAATTGTAAGCCAACGGTAACAATGATCTTGCTTTTCTGATACAGAATGACATGTTGAATTGCTAGCACCCAACATTTGTTATATGTCACAAAAATATTGAACTCCGATTTATTAACGCTGGTGTTATCAGCTGTCTCTCCGTCTTATATTCCAGACTGTATGAAGCTATTTTCAGGAATCCTGTCTTACACACCAAAGAAAAAATACATGTGGAGAAGAGAATGTGTTGATAGTTTTCTCTTTCAAGGAACTATCTCTTTATTGATGGGCTTTTTCGCCCCCATGGCATGATTAGTTGAAAACTGTTAGATTTTGGTACAAAATGGTGGTGACAATAAGATAAGAATGAGACAATAACTGACAAAAGTTTGACAGCCGCTGTGCACGAAATTTCTTCGTGTCAGTATTTGCAAGTACTTCATCATATAACTACATTCGCGCCATCATTCCTGCAGATGTGCAATAAAACAACTAAACTTTGGTGAAAATGACAATGGTCAAAAGTATTCAATGATTTTGGAATGTCACTGAATGCCAGACGCTAAATCTCCAATACTGTAGAAAATTCTTTTCGAATAGCATTGTCTTCTAGTTTTCGGCTATGGAGACTTGAAGCAAGTTGCGGTTATGAATGTTCCCCTCAACGCCAAGAAGATATCAATACATTATTCAAATGGTCCATATATGCTTCAAATTGATATAGACGAAGAGTGTTCATATTTCAGAAGTAATTGCCAAGATAGACAACTGCTATGATACATGCATCTTTTCATAGCCGGGTGACTGGAAAACCACGCCTCAAGCGCAAGCAATGGTACGTAACATAGAATACGTTTTACGCGTCTAGAAATATAATTTAACCAATACATTATTGGATCTGCGGTTTGTTGTCATAAAGATTTCACACGGGTGCTTGTCCTGTACAAGGATATTGCGGCGTTGAGTGTTTATCTTGAAACTGCTTGTGCCTTCGGTGAATAACAATATTCAGAAATCCGACTTAGTCCTGATTTCGAAACTTCACAGTTAAAACAACAGGCTCGGAATTTCATATCAGATGAAAAACAAGTTATCGTCTAACTGCTTTATGGTCTTGGCGATAACTGTTTCTGAAAGCATTTGGACACCAGAGATGTTTTGTTAACACGACAGTCCTCGATACTTTTATCAGATACAGTCTTCAATATCAGATTATAGAACACTGGATGGTGGTTGGTACTTAAGAGAGCGACCATTGCATAAATTAAACGCAACATAACAAAGGTGGTGGAAAAAAATGTTGGCGTATGACCCCACAGACAAATGTACTGACTGCATATTTCTAAAAATATCTCAAGAACCAAAATTGATACCAGCGATCAATTGTATCCCAGGTACTGTACTGTTCATACGGATATCTCAAATGGCAGTCCGTTTACCTCGCATTTTGGAAATTGTTATAATTCAGTATTTAAGACGATTGTGAGACTGGAAGAGGAGATGTGTTAAAGGGATCAGAAAATTGACCAGAATATGTGTATCTGCCAGTACCGCCATTATAAACGCGATATCATGAATTCAACATATAAGCGCCTATCGCCAAAATACGATCAAGTTGGCAGAAAATTCACCCCACATTTTTTTGCAAGCCATGTTTGTGGCCGATTTTCATTCGCTCCCTACAATATGCCGAAACATGCCAGTAACACACAAAATATGTTTTAAGCGTGAATTTTCCCCACCATTTTATAAATCTGGTCAATTGGAAATTTTCGATGGAGAACAGTTCCAAAACTTCTGTACCAAAGCTTTGCATTTGAAAGGAACTGTACAGATTGGATGATGAGCCAATCACCCTTTTCTCATGAAACTATATGCTTCACCATTGTTGGGTACTGTATGTTAGTACGAGATGATCTAGGACAATCAACACTAGTCAAAACGGTGGAATTTGTTTGTCATTCCGTATTAAGTGGGCATTTGCAAAGATTATATAAAGAAACCGCTGCAATATTTAGAAGGATATTCAACTTTATTTGAAACCTGACAGCAGCTTATTCTGACAGCAGTAAATAAGCGATAAGCCGTAGAATATCTGTTCATGCATAAAACAGTTTCAACAATGAGTGATTCACAGTTTCGAAGTTCCTTCCAAACGGATATTCCTTCCCGGTGGAATTATGATATACTGAACACTGATCTGTCTTACCTCGTTCATGGGCTGCAATATAAGAATTGCGGTAGAACTGAATCAGTATCGGGAGTGATCGATAACACAATGTACATACGGTCAACAGTTTTACTAAGATCAAGATAACTCCAACCAGAATTTCCAATCAGATATTTATGAAATGTTCCCAATGTGTGCTAGTCTTCCGCGCGCCGATGATAGGCTATCGCAAACCTTTTGGACAATGCTCCTGGCTTGTGATTGGACTCGCAAAATGACATTGATATGTTTAAATTCTGGATATTGACAGGATTGATGGAATCCCGTTATAAACAGAGTGAAAACACCAGACTCTTCAGTTTCAATATACTAATTGGTTCGACGACGGAGACTACTCCATATTTCTGAACTCAATGACTCCATGCCGCCATAGTGTTTGAAGTGGTTTGCCAGGAAGCAGGCGATCATGATGCTGCATGCGAGAGAACTTATAAGGAGTCGGGTTTATTGGAACTGTTTGCTGTGTTTCGGAATTGCAATCAGTAACTGGATAAATACAGACGATAACATTTCCTTCTCTCGTCTTATTGCAGATAACAATCTCATAAACGCCGATGTTCAAGCATTCAAGCGTAGATTATCGCGCTTTATCACCAATATTGACAGAGTATTATTAATACGAAATGTTTACATTACAGACAAATTTGATACGGGTATTTTTGTTGATAATACATCAGAGAATTTAATACATCTTCTCTTACTTGACATCAGAGTTGACGTTATTTATATGGCTTGAGTGATCCAGATATATTTCAGATCCCTTTTTCATCCTAACCGCATTGGCGTTACTGATAAATGACTAACACTAACATTCTATTGTTAGTTGCAAATCAGGGACAGGGTAATATTTCCCAAGGTACGGGCCTGTGCATTTCAAAAATACATTTCAAAATACAAGCATCTGGTCCGTCATTCATAATTCAGCCGTCGTCCATTAAAGAATATCCGCGTCCTTAATCCAAAGACCTATTTCATATTCCATATAACCGTATTAGTACCAAATTCAAAAAGACAATCGTAGTATACATAAACATGGGCTAGTTTCCTGCAAGAGAGAAGCGGTCAACAGTTTTCAATGATGCCGGCAAGAGATCATGATTTTCCAAAAATATCAAATCCGTATCGCTGATCAGTGCCGGCTATGAAGGAAAATAAATACGTGAGCGCCCCCCGCTCCCATGAAACACCCCTACCAACCCACATATACACACACATTGAAACACTAGGCTTTAAAATACTTAATTTTGGAGCTGAATGTTTATCTACTATAATGGCTAGCCAATATTGTATTATATCATATACATTGAACAATGTTATGATGTTCAACCAATCAACTTTAGGAATCCAACCCATATTGGAACAATTACGTCTGAACAGTAAAACATGCCACCCAAGAATTAAATGATGATATTCTATATCCTCCAGCCAACATATGTTTTTAACTAATGGATCACAAGCAGTTCTAAATACTCTAATTTAATGGATCACAAGCAGTTCTAAATACTCTGATTTTAAACCAATCATCTTGAAATTTATTAGGTCTTCCAGAATTCCATTTGTGTTGATGAAACAATTCAGTTTGGCCACTAAAGAATAATTTAATGTTGAAATTCTATCTGTTGTATCCAGTATTGTGTTTTCCTATATACAGTCACAGTCTCGACCACAATGCGGTGCATTGGTAAAAAAATAGAATGGTTGACAGAACAGTGTAGTTTGACAGAACAGATGGGTTATTTGTTTGAGCTGATCTGTCATCACAGCCTCCGAGCTAGCGTCTCTCATTCCGCTTAAATGACGCTAGGGACCGTGTGGATACTTCATAGCCTCCACTTGAACATTGGTAATAACAGCGCGGTTGGGGTACTGAGGCTACTTCCGAGAATCTACCGTATTATCGGGTCTGAATGATAGGTGCTGAGGGATGCTTTCCTGTAGAGTCATGATTGCTTTTTAGGCGCCAGACGTCGTCAATTTTTCCTACCTTTTGCATATCGCTCCAATTACACATGTCAAGCAGTGTTTCGAGATACCTTAAATTATGGAATCCCACTGGCATCAAATAAATAAAATACGATTATACCGTATCCGAATAATAAGGGCTCGGAGTCGACGAACCCCTCATTATTTTCGAAATTAGTGAATCCGTGTTGCCATCATGTTTCAAGTGTTTTGCAGAACATAATCATACGCGAATTTATACTCACCAGGGCTTATTGGAGAATTATGTTGTCTATCGGAATCATTCCGTCATACTGTCGTCAATATCATTCCCTGGGTAAATATAAACTCCGATGTTTTCCATCGGAATGTTGGGCTCAATTTCCAATAATGGGTCTGGTTAGGGTTAGGGTTAGGGTTAGGGTTAGCACCGGAGACACTATAACAAGTACGGAATATCTATCTATTTGTTATGATGGCCGAGAGGGGCCATCGCACTTCGCCCTCAAGAAGTATGGGGCGAAGTCGCGATAGTACGAAGACGCGAAGCGATAATGCGAAGTCGCGAAGCGATAATGCGAAGTCGCGAAGCGATACGCGAAGTCGCGAAGCGATATTGCGAAGACGCGAAGCGATATTGCGAAGTCGCGAAGCGATAACGCGAAGACGCGAAGCGATAACGCGAAGACGCGAAGCGATAACGCGAAGACGCGAAGCGATAACGCGAAGACGCGAAGCGATAACGCGAAGACGCGAAGACGCGAAGCGATAATGCGAAGACGCGAAGCGATATTGCGAAGTCGCGAAGCGATAGTACGAAGCGATACGCGAAGTCGCGATGCGCGAAGTCGCGATGCGCGAAGTCGCGATGCGCGAAGTCGCGATGCGCGAAGTCGCGAAGCGATACGCGAAGTCGCGAAGCGATATGCGAAGTCGCGAAGCGATACGCGAAGTCGCGAAGCGATATGCGAAGTCGCGAAGCGATATGCGAAGTCACGAAGCGATACGCGAAGTCGCGATGCGCGAAATCGCGATGCGCGAAGTCGCGAAGCGATACGAGAAGTCGCGATGCGCGAAGTCGCGAAGCGATACGCGAAGTCGCGATGCGCGAAGTCGCGAAGCGATATGCGAAGTCGCGAAGCGATATGCGAAGTCGCGAAGCGATACGCGAAGTCGCGAAGCGATACGCGAAGTCGCGAAGCGATACGCGAAGTCGCGAAGCGATACGCGAAGTGGTATGAAAGAAATCAATTAGGGTTTTACTGAAAATGTTACCATAACCACCTCAATCACAGATACGCGAAGCGATTCGCGAAGTCGCGAAGCGATACGCGAAGTCGCGAAGCGATACGCGCAGGCGATACGCGAAGTGGTATGAAAGAAATCAATTAGGGTTTTACTGAAAATGTTACCATAACCACCTCAATCACAGATCTGAGGATTTACTGGAAATATAACCGCACATCCAACCCGGATAAGTTTTACATGTTTACTAGGAAATATTTTAGTTACAATACATCAAAAATGAATAGGGTTTTACCAGGAAATATTACACTAACCACACCAATATAGATAGGGATTTACTGGGAGATGCTATTGTATAACCATAAGCCAAATATATTGATTTACTAGGGACTGGAGAGAACTACGAAAGTATTGAATGATGGGTACTCTCTGCTTTGCTGGTATACATTTGCATATACTACTTCTGTAGTCATTGTTTTCCCATGCTAGCATGGTATATACAACTGTAGCCGTTGTATTGCCACAATGAAACACACGTTCCTGTCATTTTGTTGAAATTGTCATGGATGAAATGCAAGAACTATATTTCTAGGTAGTAAACTGAGTATTCTCAGCTGACTATGCGGACTATAATCGAGTGTCTACTCATAATTTATTACATGCAAAGAAAATATAACCGGGTTTGAATGTTCTACATTATACGATATATATCATATATCATGAAAAACATAAAAAAAACTGTATATTTTGTTTTGTATTTCTTTTTGTTTTATCTCAAGATATAACAGAAAAAATACAGAACAACCCATAAACACAATCTGTAGATGAGGAGTATCATTAAATAGTTTAATTTATACGACAATGACCAGATTGCCATTTCCAGCAAACTAGGATCGATTGTAGTGAACAGGCTGGTGACTGCATTGAATTATCCATCTCACCCGCCCACACTTACCCTCCTTCACCCTTAAGTCGCGGTCTGGGGATATTTACTTGTGGAAATAAAGGTTCAGTAACTATAATTCGAAGCTGTAGAAACTGTGAAATTTAACAGTTCACTTTATTAGCTTTGCAACTGGGAATATATATGAAATTCAGGATAAGAAATCAAACAATGAGAATGTGGGGGTGGGGAAATAAGCCCTGCATTCAGTTGTATCCTGTAAATGGAGAGGAAATCAATCTGTTAATGGTTGAAATACATTTAGGAAAATAGATGTTTGCGTAAACATAGCCATTATAGCAATCTAACTCTTATTGTGGTACAACAGCAATCAATATTAATGTGATAAAGGACCTTGTACGCTAGGATGGACAAACCGCCCCAGCCAGCAGTCTATTCACAACGGACCACGTGACTCCTACGGATAGATCCCGAGTTACTGCCGGGACCACGGTGTGTAATTACAACACATATAAGGGAAGTGGGAAGAGGTGCCGACATACTGACTGCGTCACATGACTTCACAGAATAGTCTTCTGGTTAACCTATTCTAAAGCACACACCAAGAATCTAACGAATCTAATGCCAAGCAGTTTTTACTCGTGGATTTACATCCATTTTCTGGCGACTTAAATTGATATTATGTGATATTCGTCTGCCTTCTCTGTTACATTAATTACGTTATCTACATAAATGACAAGTCAAATACGGTACTGAAAATAAAATAGATTTTATTCGCCAATCAGTGAATTGAGCGTCTGCCGATTTCCGCGGTGTCCAATATTTATAAATGAGTGAGTGAGTGAATAGGGTTTAACGTCGCTTTCAACATTTTTTCAGCTATATCACGACGGGGAAGGGAAGGGAGGGGAGGGGGAGAGGCAGGGGAACCTACTTGTAACAGAGCAGATCTAATGCTGCCATTTTATAGTGCTGTTCCACTGAAATATCATGCCGTAGGCAGAAATGACACCCCACTCAGTCACATTATATTGACACCGAGCGAACCAGTCCTTGTTCTATCCTCTTAATGCTGAGCGTAAGCGAGGGAGCAACAAGTTCCATTTTTCAAGTCTTAGGTATGACCCGGCCTGGGCCAATATTTATAAACTACTATGCACCTGTCTTATCTTGCATTAATTCCTAATATTCGCCTAATATTATATCTTGACGCAAAAAAAAAGAAGTAAAAAATCCGATCATTCCTTCCTCAAACAAATATTCACAAATATATTGTAATCATGATACGAAATCGAAAAATGCATTAAATTATTGAAAAAATTAGAAAGGATAATTTGGGATTCGAACCAGCAGATAATGAATCGAAACAGCAGATCCAATCCCCTCGACTCTATCCATTCGGTTATACCGTACTCTCACTTGTAACGTTGCTTCAATTCTCGTATTTCAAAATGAGAACCACATCACAAAAACAACATTTCATAAACTTTAAAATTTTTATATGAAGATAAACGATAACCGAAACGAGATTTTCTGGAGAGCTATGGATTCAGAAGTGCTTCATTACGTGTAAATATATTTGTGGTTATAGTTTATCTTCATATGTTCACAGAGAGGCAAACGCGGCTTTTCCAACCCAAATCTGTCAATTTTATACAAACGTACCACTTTGAAGATTTATTGTTAAAAAATAATGTCACTCATGCGCCCAATATTTCAAAGAGAGTCCAACAAAATGACATAGTTCATGCTAATCGGAACATTCATATCATATTTAATGTTTCATTTTTTAACTTCAACCGTACCACATTTGGGGCGGTTTGTCCATCTTAACGTACCAGGTCCTTTGAAATTATACCTGAAATTCGACAGTCAACCAATATCAACAGTGCTGAGTGAAGCCTCGTTCCGAATTGAGCGTGACATGCGCAGTGATTTCTTTCATACCACTTCGCGTATCGCTTCGCGACTTCGCGTATCGCTTCGCGACTTCGCGTATCTTCGCGTTCGCGATCGCTTCGCGATCGCTTCGCGACTTCGCGCATCGCGACTTCGCGTATCGCTTCGTACTATCGCTTCGCGACTTCGCATTATCGCTTCGCGTCTTCGCGTTATCGCTTCGCGTCTTCGCGTTATTGCTTCGCGTCTTCGCGTTATCGCTTCGCGACTTCGCAATATCGCTTCGCGTCTTCGCAATATCGCTTCGCGACTTCGCGTATCGCTTCGCGACTTCGCATTATCGCTTCGCGACTTCGCATTATCGCTTCGCGTCTTCGTACTATCGCGACTTCGCCCCATACTTCTTGAGGGCGAAGTGCGATGGCCCCTCTCGGCCATCATAATTTGTTGATGATACAGTAAATGTATTTGAGATGTTTTGCCTTGGTAATATTATATTGCATTATCACTATTATTTTGGCACGGAAACTAATTGACATGGACATTTTGTCACCCGTCATTTTTATCAGCAATTCCTGGAGTTCCTGGTTGCTCATGAAGTAACCTGGAATTGATTGAATTTTTCTATAGGAACTAGTGAGAAATGAGGTCGCTGTGTTTCAGAGAATCACGGGAATACGGCAAAATATAACTGATTTCATTCTCTCAATAATAGTGCTTCTTAAGCTAGAAATACGTTTTTGATCGCATATATTTTAGTTCTGTATAGAGCAGGGGAGGTTCAAAGCTGTTGCCTGGCGACATAGCTTGGCGACTGGTATTCGATCCTTAATGGATCCCAGCTGCTGAATTTTGATTGTTGCATTCGCCTGAATCTTCTCATGGCACAAGGTAAACGTAACCAAGATAAGAACGTGATCAGCACCATCTGATAGAGCAGAATACGACATTCCTCACTCGTCAGTTTTGACACTCTTTTGCCACTTTGGTAAAACATGTCTGTATAACATTGACAGATTAATGAATACTGTGGGAATATATTGTAGCTAGGGTGTCAAGGGTTGGTATCTATCAGACAGTGAGGTGTTAGGCACTCTTCAAGGCTGAATGATTATGAGGAATTTTCTCTTCCATAATGAGGCCGTTTCATATGACGCTATCAGCACAAAAACTCTGAAATGTCTGAAATGCATACCATCAATACCATGTTATTGACATTCGGAAAAATATCTAATTTCCGACATTTCTGAATGTTCGAAAATTAAGAAGGTGCGTTATTATTGCAGACGTTATGTTTTTAGATATGCAGTCAGTACATTGGTCTGTGGGATCGTATGACTTCATGTCAGTATTTGGCATATTTTCCCCTCACCTGCATATGTTGCCTTTAATTGTGTCATCATCTGGAAGATGGTTGGTGGTTTCATGATGATGTTGTCGTGCTCAGGTTATCTTCTCTAAAGTGTGGTAAGACGGTTTAAGCTCAACGTCTTGTGCAACGTCTAGCTCTCTAGATTTGTATCTAATACCGCTTATACCGGTGCTAGGGGCCGTGTGATCATATCATCCAAGTTGCCACATGAACAGGTACAATAAAAGCGTACCTGCGATACAACACATATCACGAATCGTTAGATTCTCGGTATGTACTTTAGAATAGGTTAACCAGAATTAAGACTATACTGTGAAGTCATGTAGCTCTGTCAGCATGTCGGCACCTCTTCCCCCTTCCCTCATATGTGTTGCAGTTGTGAGACAATCCAAGAAATAACATGTATTTCAATGCGATTTTAGGATTCATCTAAAAATTTGCATGCAACATAACCTCTTAGAAAACCATTTACATGGTGAACTTTCATTTTCTTTGTTTATATTTTTATCGCATGTATTACTGGTTGAAATTATCATTTGTCTACAAATATCGGTTTTATGGTATATATCGAATAACTTCCACTAAACAAAAGGTAATCCCTCAAGCGTAATAGTGCAATTGACAGGCGACGATACTGTGGGAGAGGATAAGGAATTTTTCAACCAGATTTATCTACCACAGATATCGATCTGGGGCATGGAAATGACAGGAACTCCATGGGAAAAAGATATTATCTTCAGGAAGTGTCAAAATGTCGGCAGGTTTATTAATTCAGTTCATTTGGTGCTAAATTGTAAGCCAACGGTAACAATAATCTTGCTTTTCTGATGTAGCATGGCATGTTGAATTGCTAGCACCCAAAATTTGTTATATGTCACAAAAAATATTTAACTCCGATTCATCAACGCTGGTGTCATCAGCTGTCTCTCGGTCTTAAAATTCCAGACTATCTGAAGCTATTCTTATGAATCCCGTCTTACACACCAAAGAAAGAATACACGTGGAGAAGGGAATGTGTTGATAATTTCTCTTTCAAGGAACCTTTTTTATGTGCCTTTTCACCACCATGGCATGATTGGTTGAAAACTGTAAGATTTTGGTACATAATGTTGGTGACAATAAGATAAGAATAAGACGATAACTGACAAAAGATTGACAGCCGCTGTCCACGAAATTTCCACGTGACAGTCCTTGCAGCAACTTCATCATATGATCACATTCGCGCCATCATTCATGCGCATGCGCAATAAAAAAAACTGAATTTTGCCGAAAAGGACAATGGTCAAGAGTTTTCAATGATTTTGGAATGTCACACCGGTAAATCTCCAATATTGCAGAAAGTTCTGTTCGAATAGCATTTCCGGTTGGTGTCTCCGTGACTCGATGCCGCCATAGTGTTTGAAGTGGTTTGCTAGGAAGCAGACGATCATGATGCTGCATGCGAGAGAACTTGTAAGGAGTCGAGTTTATTGAAAATGTTTGTTGTGTTTCGGAATTGCAATCAGTAACTGGATAAATACAGACGATAAGATTTCCTTCTCTCGTCTTATTGCAGATAACAATCTCATAAACGGCGATGTTCAAGCATTCAGGCGTAGATTATCGCGCTCTATCACCAATATTGACAGAGTATTATTAATACCAAATGTTTACATTACAGACAAATTTGATACGGGTATGTTTGTTGATAATACATCAGAGAATTTAATACATCTTCTCTTGGATTACTTGACATCAGAATTGACGTTATTTATAACGATTGAGTGATCCAGATACATTTCAGATCCCTCTTCATCCTAACCACATTGGCGTTGCATTCTCTCTTGCAGGAAACAAGCCTATGTTTGTGTATACTATGATTGTCTTTTTGAATTAGGTGCTAATACTGTTATATGGAAAATGGAATAGGTCTTTGGATTACGGACGCGGATATTCTCTAATGGACGACGGCTGGATTATGAATGACGGACTAGACGCTTGTAATTACTTATAAATATCTAACACTAACATTCTATTCTTAGTTGCAAATCAGGGACAGGGTAATATTTCCCAATGGACGGGCAGGTGAATTTCAAAAATACATTCCAAAATACAAGCGTCTGGTCCGTCATTCATAATTCAGCCGTCGTCCATTAAAGATTATCCGCGTCCATAATCCAAAGACCTATTCCATATTCCATATAACCGTATTAGTACCAAATTCAAAAAGACAATCATAGTATACATAAACATATGCTTGTTTACTGCAAGAGAGAAGCGGTCAACAGTTTTCAATGATGCCGGCAAGACATCATGATGTTCCAAAAATATCAAATCCGTATCGCTGATCAGTATTCTTAATCCATAATTTTCGCTGTAAAGTCGTCATCTAAAGAATGATGTATCTCAGTCACGCTTTGATTGTGACTGTTCATATGAGTACGATGAGGATCTTGAAGTTCATGGGTTCATACGGCCCCCAGCCTCGGGTTAAGCGGAATTAGACACAAGTTACGAAACGTAACGCCATAGATCTTGCACGCTACGCTCGTATTTTGCTATCAGCATGCGATATGTATCGCCAAATTTGAGAAACTTTGAGTCGAGGCGTTTGGTGGTGTAGCCCTGTTTTATAAGTTTCTGTAACAATGTTTTGTGACGTTGATTAAAATCGTCACATTTAACACAGGATCTAGCAAATGCTACTAGGCGTGATATGTATACGCCATATGCAGGTCCCACTGGAATATTACTGTCCAGAAAGGGATAGTTTACGATGTCGAAATTGTAATCATCTCTGTTGTCATACAGTCGACGAGAGAGAAGGCCCGCTTCATTTTTATAGAGATATAGGTCTAAATAGGATGTGCCTGTAGGGTTATCTGTAGTTTCCTTCAGATCCAGTGAAGGTGGATATATATCCTTCACTGCGTCATTTATATAGCGATTATCCACAGCGAGAAGATCGTCTATATAGCGTTTGGTGAATGAGAAGGAACGGGCTTTGAATGGATCGGTTTTTGAAAACGCCTGCATATAGTCATATTCATAAAAGAACAGATATAGGTCAGCCAATAGGGGTGCACAAATAGTACCCATTGGAATACCTATATGCTGTTGATATATTGTGTTGCTAAATTTCACATATATATTTGACAGGGCCAGTGCCGGTGCATTTGAAAAATACATTTCAAAATACAAGCGTCTGGTCCGTCATTCATAATTCAGCTGTCGTCCATTAAAGAATATCCGCGTCCATAATCCAAAGACCTATTCCATATTCCATATAACAGTATTAGCACCAAATTCAAAAAGACAATCGTAGTATACATAAACATGGGCTAGTTTCCTGCAAGAGAGAAGCGGTCAACAGTATTATATGATGCCGGCAAGACATCATGATGTTCCAAAAATATCAAATCCGTATCGCTAATCAGTATTCTTAATCCAAAATATTCCCTGTAAAGTCGTCATCCTGGCTATGAAGGAAAATAAATACGTGTGCGTCCCCCGCCCCCATGAAACACCCCTACCAACCCACATATACACACACATTCAAATACTGGGCTTTAAAATAATTAATTTCTGAGCTGAATGTTGAGATTTTATCTAATATAATGGCTAGCCAATATTGTATTATATCATATACATGTGGTACAGTCGAACCCAAACAGTAAACAACGATACGATGTTCAACCAATCAACTTTAGGAATCCAATCCATAATGGAACAATTATGTTTGGAAAGTAAAACATGCCACCCAAGAATGAATGATGATATTCTCTATCCCCCAGCCAACATATTTTTGTAACATGGTGGATCACAAGCAGTTCTAAATATTCTAATTTTCAACCAATCATCTTGAAATTTACCAGGTCTTCCAGGATTCCATTTGTGTTGATGAAACAATTCAGTTTGGGCAGTAAAGAATAATTTAATGTTGAAATTCTATCTGCTATATCCAGTATTGTGTTTTCTCATATACAGTCTCGACCACAATGCGGTACATTGGTAAAAAAAAACAGAATCTTTGACAGAACAATGTAGTTAAGGCATTCAGATTGATTCTTGGGTAATATTTCGACGGCTGTCTCCTTTCCTTGAGCTTCTGGCAACAATTTACCTGCATTGGAATTCAAATAGTGTACTACGTCATATGACCTGTCATTAATTTATGTTATTTCTTGGGAACCTCAATGCGAATGAGAGAGAGAGAGAGAGAGAGAGAGAGAGAGAATTAAGGTTTAACGTCTCGTTCAGCAGTATTGCATTCGAATGAAAAGCGATTTTTATCCCTGAGAAAGTGACCTTGTTAACCATTGCGTATTAAAAACTGACCGCTTTGCCACATCGCAGACATTTCATGTTTCCTTTATATGTTGGCTTTCTCTCACATTTGTTGGTATAAAATACCACGGTATGCTTGTTGTAAGGTTTTGTGACTCATAAATCAAGAAACTGTTTCATTCCGTCAAACAGGTTTCAATTGCTTTAGGATAATACTGAGAACTCCTTGGACATAACTGATAGTTCTGTTAAAGTTTCTAGTTTTGCCCAGTCCACCAACCAATGTGGTCGACACTAATGTGGAATTTTGTATATTTTTGTTAAGCGATTCATATTATTATGTTATTAACCAAGTGCTTTCATATTGGCCTGGATATAGGTCCGAGGTCTGTCGTATTGGCATGAGACCGCAGGCCAAGGGCCAATACGGCTGATCGAGAACCTATAACCAGGCCAATATGAAAACACTTGGTTAATGACAATTTTATTAAATAACTCACCAACAACCATTTTTTTTCATCTATTATAATACATGTATCAAGGAATATTTTAGTACAGCGATCCCCCCAAATTAGGATATATATTTTTTCCTTGACAGTAGCCTTATTTCCCACCATTAATGTGGTTTCGATGTACCACTATAGTCGGAAAGTGAATCCCCTCTACAGTAACGCTATAAACGACGGCGATAATCGGGACGGTGAATAGGCCGATCATCTTCAACCAAGGCGAGGTTCTTCAACGTAGAAAACGGGAGTCGAAAAGATAGAAGCAGATGAAGTTTTGATCATACAATATATATCATGAAAGTGAGGCAAAATACAACCTTGAAATATAGTGAACTGATCCAAATCCAGTCCCGATTTGAGTATTGAAGACCTATTGAGACCCTAGTTTTCAACATCATCGATTCGTCCAGGTGTTTCGTTCGCATCTAATTATCATCGTTACCATCCACACGTGATTAGCTCTTCTAGCTGCAAATATGGCATCATCTTCTGTCATAAAATATCACTGTAGTCATAGCTTCATTCATCAGTGCACTGCTGTAAGTGTTGGATCACTGTTTTGTCGTCTACATGTGCCTGGCAAGTCGATATTACGCTCGCGTCCCCATAGTCTATTTCAGTGCGACTCGCCTCACTTGATTTAACGTTTGTGTACCGATACGCATAGATCTATCGAAAATTGTCACAGAATGTACTGAATATCCGTCCAAAGTATGAGAATAGAATGATATAATTCGGAGAAGATCCCGAATCGAGGAACTTTCATCGTCAACATCGCCATGTTGAAAGTCATATTGGCTCGGGCTATATTGGCCCTGTTTTCTCGTATTGGACCTGCTTTCCCGTATTGGCCCGCCTTCCTCATATTGGCTCGATTTGGTGGCCATATGAAGCAGGCCGATTTCCTTGTATTGTGTTCATATCATAGATAGTTATTTAATAATGGGCAGTAAAAGATGTTAAACATCTATCTCCTCTTGCCAGTATTGTAATATTTCGTATACATTGAAATAAACAGATGAATATTATTGACGCAGTTAATATACCATACTGAAGTTGTTACTCATACATTTGTTCCTAAGTTGTAATAATTTGTTATATTTTGAAAAGAGAAGGTGCTAGAATTAGTGCTAGCTTCTAGAATTGTTTACCTTTATTAGGCAACCCAACAATGAGTCATTTGCTTAAATTCAAATTGATTTCAAAGACAAGCGAAATATATATTTTTGCCTAAAATATGATACATGCAGCTGACCACATGAAAATGGGTCGGTTGGTTTTATTTAACATTTTCTGTGAGCGGTAAAGTTTCAAAATCACGAGCTAGAAGACAAGATGAAAATTGGAAACTCATAAAACCTCAAATTGAGGAGGGGAAGCAAAATTTTCAATTTGAGAATCAGACCCAGCACTGTGTTTGGCTATCTACCATACCATATATCGGCAGGTTTTGTTGACTTTGACTTGATAAAAGCAATATAACATTTGCAACATACGGCTGCCCAAATTTTGAAATAATGTTATATAGAAATACATGTGCATCACAGAATGTAGAAAGCAAACACATCGAAAGGAATGAAATTTGCTACTTTAAACATCTCAGCATGTGGTCGAAGTTTGTCGGTAATCACCCCAATCTCCAGAGAAAGAGAACGGCATCAAGGTTTCATTTTTACGAGAGCCATTTTATGCCGTTTCCTGTCTGAGACTATTGCCGTTTGTTGGACGGCCCAAAGATACATCCACACTTCGTTATCAGTCTATTACCGTTACAATGGACCTTTTTAGTGCCAGCTCGAGTGGCGAGAATCGATCGATCAACCTCTTGGCGAGCGGACGAAATGAAAAGCCATCGATTTTTGCTCTGCTGGCAACCGGCAAAGAATCAGTCCAAATTTACATCCTTGAATACTACCTAATTTTGCAAGCCTTGGAGCATGACGAACAAACAGTTCTACTACGCGTTTCTTTGTGTAATTTTAGACCTCTTCCCCGACTGCAAGACTGAACCTCATTATAGTCTGATCCAAAGGACTAAAAAACTTGGACATATTTGTGAACAAGATTGGAGGACTGGCATTTGAGACTTCAAGAAAACCAGTTGTTGGATAATGGGGTCAGTTTATGTATGTGTGTGTGTGAAGAGAACTCTGGATATCACAGTCACTATCTCATAGGCCTGCCAGATTTTCATGTTCACGATTAATGGTAGCATACCCATTCATTAATTCGCGGATTTATCGACAAGGTTAATTCGGAATTTTAGCAAAAAGCAAAAACAGCTACTTCTTTGATAGTGGGCGGAGTTGAACCTTCCAAGCATAGGATACATTCACATTGTTAAAAGCGTTGCGAATAGCAGTGGCCTCGTCGAGGCCAATATAATAATAACAGGTTGTCGAGTTATCAAACAATAACGGTTGAGAATTGCTTAAATTCAAATTGATTTCAAAGATACAAGGGAAATATATAGTTTTGCCTAAAATATGATACATGTAGCTGACCAGATAAAAATGGGTCGGTTGCTTTTATTTAACATTTTCTTTGAGCGGTAATGTTTCAAAATTACAAGCGTCTAGTCCGTCATTCATAATTCAGCCGCCGTCCATTAAAGAATATCCGTAGGGTATCGTTTCGGAAGCAATAAAAAAAATCTACACCACTTAGGAACATCCACCCTGGTTGATACCCGCAATGGACATATGAAGTCATGTTATAGATGAAAATTATCTTGTCGTTGGGGCGAGCAAATTTCTAAAATGGCCTGTTTTCAACTTGGCTCCCAAGATCTATGGCGGTACGTTTCGTAACTTGTGTCTGATTCGGCTTAACCCGGGGCTAGGGGCCGTATGAACCTAAATATTTCAAGATCCTCAGTGCACTGCTGTAAGTGTTGGATCACTGTTTTGTCGTCTACATGTGCCTGGCAAGTCGATATTACGCTCGCGTCCCCATAGTCTATTTCAGTGCGACTCACCTCACTTGATTTAACGTTTGTGTACCGATATGCATAGATCTATCGAAAATTGTCACAGAATGTACTGAATATCCGTCCAAAGTATGAGAATAGAATGATATAATTCGGAGAAGATCCCGAATCGAGGAACTTTCATCGTCAACATCGCCATGTTGAAAGTCATATTGGCTCGGGCCATATTGGCCCTGTTTTCTCGTATGAAGTCATGTTATAGATGAAAATTATCTTGTCGTTGGGGCGAGCAAATTTCTAAAATGGCCTGTTTTCAACTTGGCTCCCAAGATCTATGGCGGTACGTTTCGTAACTTGTGTCTGATTCGGCTTAACCCGGGGCTAGGGGCCGTATGAACCTAAATATTTCAAGATCCTCAGTGCACTGCTGTAAGTGTTGGATCACTGTTTTGTCGTCTACATGTGCCTGGCAAGTCGATATTACGCTCGCGTCCCCATAGTCTATTTCAGTGCGACTCACCTCACTTGATTTAACGTTTGTGTACCGATATGCATAGATCTATCGAAAATTGTCACAGAATGTACTGAATATCCGTCCAAAGTATGAGAATAGAATGATATAATTCGGAGAAGATCCCGAATCGAGGAACTTTCATCGTCAACATCGCCATGTTGAAAGTCATATTGGCTCGGGCCATATTGGCCCTGTTTTCTCGTATGAAGTCATGTTATAGATGAAAATTATCTTGTCGTTGGGGCGAGCAAATTTCTAAAATGGCCTGTTTTCAACTTGGCTCTCAAGATCTATGGCGGTACGTTTCGTAACTTGTGTCTGATTCGGCTTAACCCGGGGCTAGGGGCCGTATGAACCTAAATATTTCAAGATCCTCATAGTGTTCATGTGAACATATGAACATGTAAACCAGTTAAATGACAGGTATTGTTAATAGCCTGTGTTTAATATTCTTAATTTTTTTATTTAATATCGAAAGATTTTAAGAAAGTTAAATGTATTTTAAAAGCATTATCGAATCACGGTGTGGGGTTTGACACTCAATCGCAAATTGTGTGATTAATGCCGTAGAAGCACTGTCGAATCACTGAGGTCATCAGATACGACTGGCATTCAGTCATTTGGGTTTTGGACGGTCTTGCAGTCAATGACCCCGAAAAAAGGTGTCAATATGCCGAGAAATAGGAATGATTAATTGATATTCTTACAGAATTATTTACTTAACACGCATTCAACAGGCCTCAAATGACTTGAGACTGTGTTCCTGACTTCGAGGCGCCCAGCGATCCGTCAAAGTCCATGTCAAGGGATTTTCCATCTGTAGTCTTCACATGAGATATTCACAAGAAATTGCGATTGGAACTGCTTTGTACATCCATATCTTAATTCTATGCCGGCTTGCGTTCGTTCTGGTAATAATGTTGTTTTACGAATGAGGTATTTTAGTTATAGACGACGGTTGCCCACTGAACGTCCGGATCAACAATTAAATTCATCTGTCATATTCAAACTGTCAAGGATAAAAATGAAGCGTTTCATGCTCGGTTCAAACAAGTGCTATCATTACAAAATACTAGCTGGCATATGTTTACCATTCAACAACTCGTGCTTAATATGTAAAGAAATTGATAAAAGCTGTCTGATTCGCAACAAGAAAGCCAATTCGCTGTCTATATTCCAATTTCGCTCCTACGAATTATGCATCCATTTGACTGTCACGATCCGTTTTTCTTGTGTCCTGTACTGCTGTTTAGAGAAATCCACCCAGTTTATGGAGTCCTAATCATATCAAAAGTGAAATCAATGAAAGCTGCTAAGATAATTGTATGTCTTTGTAAAGAATCGGAATTTTTCATTGATTTTATTCCTTTTTGCTATAAATTGAATTATTCGGATGTTAACGAAGTTATTTATGAAAAGTGAGTCTTCATATGTTCTCACAAGTCTTCATTCAACATAATTATTGTTTAGGCGTTTTGTAATGTACAATAAAAAAAACAACAAAAGAGAATGTGACATTATTTCCCTTTTTATCTTAGAAAACGTGCAAAATCTATGGCGCTACGTTTCGTAGCTTGTGTCTACTTCCGCTTAACCCGGGGCTAGGGGCCGTATGAACCCATGTATTTCAAGATCCTCATGGTACTCATATGAACAGTCACAATCAAAGCGTGACTGAGATACATCATTCTTTAGATGACGACTTTGCAACGAATATTATGGATTAAGAATACTGATCAGCGATACGGATTTGATATTTTTGGAACATCATGATGTCTTGCCGGCATCATTGAAAACTGTTGACCGCTTCTCTCTTGCAGGAAACAAGCCTATGTTTATGTATACTATGATTGTCTTTTTGAATTTGGTGCTAATGTGTTATATGGAATATGGAATAGGTCTTTGGATTATGGACGCGGATATTCTCTAATGGACGACGGCTGAATTATGAATGACGGATTAGACGCTTGTAATTTATGTGTTTCACTTTTAAGAATGAAAAGCCCAGATGAATCAAACCCGTTATAGCAAAGCATAAGAATTGGAGCAAATTTGGACAGTCCTTGGTACGTGCTTTAATCATACATGTGTTCAGTTATTTGTTCAATTGGCATAAATATGGAAGTTGGTGCATTCATTGCCGTCGTCTCAATCGTCAATCTTTGATAAAATTTATTACCACAAAGGGGGATAACTGGCTACTAAATTCGCATCTGACGCTTGTATTATAGCTGGGATCATTTCCTTTGTCGAATCCGTGCTCAATATAACCAAATGAGACGAGATATTAACGAAATGCTGGCTCCGATTGTCTACATGAGTGTGAGGTTTGACACTCATTCACAGCTTGTGTGATTAATGCATGCAAATCAGTGTCGAATCATGGGAGGTCATGAGATTAAACTGTCATTCAGTCGGCAGGGGTTTGTGCGATTGGACAGCCTTCCAGACAATGATCCTGGAGTAAAGTGTCAATACGCCGAGGAGAAGGAATGATTGATTGCGATTCTCACAGGAATATTAACTTCATACACCTTCAACAGCTCTTAAATCGCTTGAGACTGTGTTCCTGTCTTCGAGGCGCCCAGCGACCGGTCGAAATCCATGCCAAGGGATTTTCCATCAGATATTCAAAAGAAATTCAGATTGGAAATGCTTTGTTCATCCATCTCTTCATTTTATGCCGGCTTGCATTCTGGTGATAATGTTGTCGTAGGAATGAGGTATTTAATTATAGACGGCGGCTGTCCACTGAACGTACAGTTCAATAATTAAATCCATCTGTCAGATCCAAACTCTCACGAACAAAACGGAGCGTACATCTTTGGTTATACAACGCGTTTCATGTTCGGTTCAAATAAGCTTGTTTTTCCATATTATCATTACAGAATACCAGCTGGCATTTGTTTACCATTCAACGAGTGCTTAATATCTGAAGAAATTAATAAAAGCTGTCTGAATCACAACAAGAAAACCAATCCACTGTCTATATTCCCTTTAAAGAACTCAAACCATGGATGCAAATTAACGTAATTTGATCATGATAGAATCCAAGATTTTAGTAACAGAAGTCGTCAACGGTTCACAACGGAGTGAGATGTCACTCGACTGAGCTGAGGTGAACCTTCCAAGCACAGCATACAGTGTTAGAAACATAGCGAATTGCAGTTATCTTGTCGTGGCCAGTATTAATCAAAGTTGGGAAAATAAACTAATAATATTAACCTTTTCATCGATGACAAGTTGTTGCGTTATTAACCAATAGCGATTGAGAAGTGGATTCTTCTCGATTTATGTCTAATCTTGTCTGTCCAAATTGAGTGTGCTCTGTAGGATTTTGAGTTAACCAGCGAGAGGATATAACAGGTGAAATCAATGAACGCTGCTAAGATAATTATATGTTTTTGAAAAGAATCGGAATTTTTCATTAATTTTATTGTTTTCTACAAGAAACTGAAATATTCGCATGTAAACGAAGTTATTAGTCAAAAAGGAGCTATCATATGTTCTCACTAGTCTCCATCCAACATAATTATTTTGTTCTTTTACTTTTTGTATTAGAAAGGATTTTATGGGTTTCGCTTTTAAGAATGAAAAGCCCAGATGAATCAAACTCTTTATAGCAAAGCATGAGAACTGAAGTCAAATTAGCGCATTAATGCTAAGCGTTGGTGTTATAGCCAATGGTAGCCCGCCTACGAAACTACGCGATTACAGAATGTGAGTTTCGTCCCAGGGATTCCTCGCGACATAGACGAACCGTATTACTTTGACATCGAGCAGACCAACGTGGTAGTGCTAGATGATCGGCCAAGGACAATTCACACGTTGCCGACTTGTTTACTAAAGGATCCCATCATAGGAATCTGTCCGTCATCTATTTGACCCAGAATCTCTTTCCTCAAGGGAAGGCGTCCAGAGATATTGCCTTGAACTGCCAACACTTTGTGTTGTTCTCCAATCCCATTGACAGAGCACAAATCCGTGTGGTTGGTAGTCGAATTTATCCTCAGAACATCGACCATTTCATGCAGGCGTTTCAAGGGGCAACAAGTCGTCCGTACGGCTACCTATTCGTAGATTTAAAAGCCCATACCCCCGAAGATCGCCGGCTGACGACCCACCTGCTACCCGGCGAGGGATCACCGCAACGTCATATACCCCGACACCATCCACCGAGTCCACATCTGGTAGAGCAGCAGCAGCAACCCACCCCATACAGCGGGGCCCCTTCATACCATCAGTCCCGGAATATCACCCAACCGTGAAGGACCAACTCAAACCCGTACAAGGGAATGAACATAATGTGAACTCGAGGCTATGGAAGGATTTGTTCAAAGAAAGTATGAACGCCGAGATGGGCAAGACGTTGAGTGCCACAGAAAACAAGTTTCAACGCAAAGGGTATTCAAAAGAGGAAGCCGCAATTTTAGCCCATAACAGATTGGCACCCAGACTACGAGGGGCTTCACGTCAGCGGTATGTCGACCTCGTGACCCATATGAAATTGTTGGATAAGGACCCAGTCCATATGGAAATTGAAAGAACAGCGTCGATGTTGAAAACCTCGGCATGAACTGGAAAGCGGCGTATGTCAGAGCAATAGCACAAAAGAAACATTTGTTCGAACGCATCATTAAACGACGTTAAAGCGTTAAGAAAGTGTGTTAAGGCGTTGAGACGGGCGTTAAGGCGTAACGACGGGCGTTGACGGGCGTCACTGCATTTCGATGAATTGGTGTCAATTCCATGAAAATCAAAGCTTCTGAGCTAATTCACCAGGGCGTTGAAGCGTTAAGCTAAGCGTTGATGGGCGTTACTGTCTATAAAAGCAAGCGTATTTCCAAAAACACGCACAGTCGACGTTCAGCCGTCAACATGGCTTATACTTGCTCTGAGTGCGAACGCACGTTCACCAGACATTACGATATGATGCGTCACCAGAAAAATATACATGGGATTGAAGACTCCGAGGAGTCCGTTGAGGCGGATGCTGATACAGAGACTGCTGAGAGTGTATCGACTGATACCGAAACAGAGATTGCTGAGAGTCTATCTAGTGATACGGAGAGCTTGACCTCAGATAGTCAGCCTACGTCCGTGGAAAGTGAAGCAGAACCTACCTTCTGGGATTGTATTGTGACAGCAGCTATCAATACTTACGCTGCAGCGATCGATGACGCCAGAGAGGATAATTTACAACAGGCGTACACCCAAATGCGCCCCCGCATCAGGAAAACAGCCATGGCGATCTATGAACAGTATATCTTACTACCGCTTGAAATGAAAGGTGACCCCACGCACAGGTCCATCCTGAAGACCAAGCGTCACTTGGAAGAGGCTATGGGGCTACCACCCACCGAGGCCCTGGAAAATGCGATCAGAATGCGCAAACAACTGTTTCAGGACATGCTGCCTGGAGTATATCCAGGCCTGTCTGACGACGCTTAGGTCACACCGAGCAAAGATGGAACTTTCTGAAATGGCGACAGACAAGAGCAGCCAAAAATACATCTAACGGACAAGAAGGAATATAGCAGATGCAGCGCCAAATGGCGGCCTCTGATTGGAGACAAGAGTTTTCTTGAATTGTAAACATACCCAACGCGGCTCCCCAGCGTGGGCATGACGTAACATTGGGAAGAATAAACTATATGAAAAAAACTTGGATGTTCTCTCGTCTGTCATCTTTGTTGTTGTTGTTGTTCTCTCTACGGTCTATATCATGGCGTCAAGGCGTTATGCTAGAGCGTTAAGGCGTAACGACGGGCGTTGACGGGCGTCACTGCATTTTCCATGAATTAGTGTCAATTCCATATAATATCTAGAAAATCAGAGCTTCAGGCCTAATTCACCAGGGAGTTGAAGCGTTAAGCTTGGCGTTGCTGCAAGATGATACCTCATACGACGCATTTAGTCCGCGAATGATCCATATCTACACCAAAATACCTTCCTTCACATTCCCAAACTGACGGGAAAACCCCACCGGCCAGCTGCGCATGCGCAGATTGACGCGACTTGCAATGAAACAAGCCAGTGTGACCCACGAGAGCTTCACACTGATACCCCACACGACGCATTCGGACCAAGGATGGTCCATCTCTACACCAAATACCTTCCTTCACTGCCCCAAAATGCACACTTTCGCTACTACTCCTACTGATGACGTCACCGATGACGTCACAGATGCTGCGGACAGCCCTCAAATCGAGGTCTGCACCCCGAGAGCTACAAAATGACACCACCCACGACGCATTCGGACCAAGGATGGTCCATTTCTACACCAAATACCTTCCTTCACTGCCCCAAAATGTCCACTTTCGCCTCTACTCGTACGGATGACGTCACAGATGACGCGGACATCCCTCAAATCGGGGTTTATAGCCCGAGTGCTACAAAATGACACCTCCCACGACGCATTCGGACCAAGGATGGTCCCTCTCTACCCCAAATACCTTTCTTCACCGCCCCAAAATGCCCACTCTAGCTACTACTCCTACTGATGACGTCACCAATGACGTCACAGATGACGCAAACATCCCTCAAATCGGGATGTACACCCCGAGAGCTACAAAATGACACCTCCCACGACGCATTCGGACCAATAGTGGTCCCTCTACCCCAAATACCTTCCTTCACTGCCCCAAAATACCCACTGTCGCTACTACTCCTACTGATGACGTCACCAATGACGCCACAGATGACATGAACATCCCTTAAATCGGGGTCTGCACCCCGAGAGCTACAAAATGACACCTCCCACGACGCATTCGGACAAAGGATGGGTCCTCTCTACCCCAACACACCCCACGCAAACCTCAAAATGCCCGGTTTTTATACTGTGGCCAGACTGCGCATGCGCAGACTATTGAACACGGACAAATCATTACAAGCCCCCACAAGCCATAGTAAAGCCCACGAAAAAATACAGGCATTTCACCGTATATTGTATATTGTACGAGTCCATCTTCCGCTTTTTTTTTGGAGAAATTTTTACATGCACCCACCCATGACTGGATGGCCCTCGATAAGAGCTTCACTTTGACGCCTCACCCGACCCAATCGGTCCATTAGGGGCCCACCTCGGTCCAAAAACGTCTATTCCCATACTGTTTTTAGGCATTCCACATATAGATTAACATTGGTTGACATGAGACTATTTTCTGTGACCGCGGAGGCAGACCGCATCACCACCAGACCGCGGAGGAATTCGAGGTGAAAGAGGGGGCGCCACCTGTTGGAACTATAGCGACCTTGACCTCTACGCGGCCTCAGAGGTCAAAGGCCGTAAATGGCCGCTTCCTATACTTTAACCTGGGTTCCCCCTTAAATTTTACCCGGGGGAACAAATAAGTAGGTCAATGGGTATTTATCCGTCCTTTCTATACTACTGAAGTAGGACCTGGTCCGGGAGAAGATGCGGCAGGCTTACCTGTATAATAGACCTTGCAAATCCCTCCGGCTGTATATCGTACCTCTGTCTAGTACGGCTGGATATGGTCGACTCGGGCGAGTCTAAGCACGGACTCTCCGATCTCCCGTTTTCAGCCTTCTGGCTTTTCATTGGCTGAGGGTCTTCGGGATTCTCCGGCCATCTTCGCTGGTTCAACATGATCTCAGCGGCCACTACCACACCCTTCCCCCTCCTGATTTTTGGGGTGGGTTATCTCCAGCCTTTCAGCCTTCCAGCTTTTTCTTTTATCGTGTTTCACATCCAGCCCTATCCCTACCCTAACTGTCCTAACTTCAAAATATGTCCCTAAAAACTCCCAAATATTCCCAAACCTTATGCTACCCTTAAAATGGTGCAGTTCCCATTACTCCAGCATTTCTGCCTAGCATGTCCTACCCTTACAAATAAGCTACGCCAGCCTCAAAAATACCGACACTAAAAACTTGCCTATCTCTGCACTAAAAATGATGCACTATTAAAAGACACTAAAATTGTTTTTCCCAGAATCAAAGAAATACTCTATTTCTTTCTTTCTTTCTAAACCTCAACTTCAGTCTGTTAGCAGACCGCGAGGCTACTGAACACCCCCCTTCCCCCCCACCGGGGCATGCCTACTAGCTGCCCCAGTGGAAAATCCAAAAGCTACCCATAAAAATTAACCTTAAGAAATGTACTCCAAGGCCTAGCAGCCTTATCCCTCCCTCCTCAAAATTTAGATGGCTCATCAGCCATTTAGCCTGGAGCCAACCACACACGCTGAGCACGGAGCTGACAAGTCACCCAACCCACCAATTCTTTAAGATCCTTCAACGGCCTTTCAAATATTTAGGCCTAGAATTGGCACCTATCAATAAAAAGGGCTATGTAATCCTAAAGGGTGACAAAAAAAAAAGAAAAACTTTAAAGTTTAAGTTCTTGTAACTCTCCATTTATTTTCAGCTATTATGAAAAGCTGAAGCTAATTATCTATAGCTATGACAGGCAATAAGTGTCTCCCCTTTTGTACTCAGCGTGTGTGAATAAAATAACTATTAAAATATTCACTAGAATAGGGAGCTAAAGAGGGAGAACTGCCTACTAGCTTTCTCCCTCCAAAAAGCCCCATTCTCAAAAAAAAAATAAAAGATAAAAAATAATCACCCCCCCCTCCCCATCTGTTTCCCCCTGGGATGAGTCCCGAGAATTAGATGCGAGGCCCCAGAGGGAAGACCGCCTACCAGCATCCGCCCACCCAGGACCCCCATCTCAAGACCCATCCCAATTCTGTTTTTCCCCTGGAGTGTGAAGCCCGTCTTCCGGAGACCACCCGGCGCAACGCCCTATGCCGAAAGATGGTAGAATCGGCAGGCGTTCCTCCGGGTTATCTCCGCGACCAGCCGGGGTGGCAGATTTTTTACCCCGGCCACCCATTGAATAACGGGCCACACACCCCAGGGGGGTGTTGATCCGCGGGAATCCCTGAGGAGACTGATATGGCGCATCAGACTCGACCAGCAACCGGTCCATAGGCAAGCCCTGAACAGCAGCCCCGGTGTCCTCGCAGTTCAAGGCCCGGGCGCTCACCCCAAATACCGCATTTGGGAAGCGCCTGAGCCAAGACTCGAGGGCAGCAAGGCTCCCGAGGAAGCAGTGCACATGGACCGGGTGCATGGCCGGCAGCGTCTCCCCCAAGATTCCCAGTAGATCGTCGAGGGCCATGGTCTGCCCTCCGCCATCCCGGTAGCCACTCCTCCGGGTATTCTCCCGGCAATGAATGACGACCGGGAGGTTTCGCGGGAGCGCCAATGGCAGGATTTCTCTCAGGAAATCAACCTGACACCGGCGCTCCACGGCAGACACATGGTCCTCATAGTCCAGACCGACCTCCCCCAGACCAACACATCCTGGGGACCGCAGAAATTGATGTAATTTATCCTTAGTTTTCCGGTCCACAGGACGGCTGGCCTGGTGGGGGTGCAGTCCGTATGTGGCGTGTACTCTTGGATCCCCGAGGAGCGCGGTCAGAGATTTCGACTTCCAGCTCCCCGGGAAAACAAGATTACACACCACATGTTCCATTACCACTGGAGTACGCAACAGATGTACTGTTCCGACTTCGTCCCCGATGGCCTCTAAGGTATATTTACCGTGGAGGCGACCGAGGACGACATCCAAGTGGCAATGGGAGTCAACCAGCCTCGGGGGTGGATGAGCCTGAGCAACCCACAAGGGGTTGTCCAGGCCCGAGGAGTCCATCGGCCTTTCCAGCGTCCGGAACTCCTCCCTCAGATGGACTGGCAGGATGGCCAGTAACCTGGCCAGTATCCGCCAGTCCATCAGAGCACCAACCGAGGTTGGGGGACCCAACAGATATTCTCCCGGCTCCGTCCCGCAAGCCAGGTCAAATCCCATCATGATTGTCTGCCGGGTGGGTGCGGGACGAAGACGGGGGTCATCTGGATACAACCTGTGGGCCCGGACATATCCCAATAATTCTGGGTATGTCCGGACCCCCAGGATTGGCATCAAAGTATGGAAGAATCCATGAAGGAGGGCCACCCAGTTCCACCACCGAGTGTCCGTGAGTGCCCACTCCTCCATGGATCCATGTCCTGGATCCAGCCCGTGTTTTAGTGTAAAACACAGGCTGGATTGGTGAACTTTACAGGACCAGCACGCCACCTCCGGGGACATCCAAAACGGAAAATGGTTCCGCTCCAGATGTCTCCTGGGGCGGGTGCCGGTCCAAGTACACAAGGGACACTGGTGCCCTTCTCGGAATATGGCATTAATCCGAGCCACCGATTGGGAGTCAACCGAACCCGGGGTCGACAGGTGGTTAACAGCCAACCAGCGTTCCCCACCCGATCCCGGACTCGGTTCACTCCCAGGGGCGTCCCCAGTGTCCCTCGCCGGTGGAGACACTGCCGAATCCGAGGCAAGTGGAGGGTACGCAGCCTGCCAGCTTTCCCCTCCAAACCCCGGACTCGTCCAATGCTCCACCGTCACTCCCCTACCCCTGCTTACGCCTACCCCTCCCACAGCCCCTTCTAATTCCCCAAATATTCCCCTCCCCCTACCTACTCCTACCCCTCCCACAGCCCCTTCGAATTCCCCAAATATTCCCCTCCCCCTACCTACTCCTACCCCTCCCACAGCCCCTTCTAATTCCCCAAATATTCCCCTCCCCCTACCTACTCCTACCCCTCCCACAGCCCCTTCTAATTCTGGTACATAAATCAATTTTTCCCCCCAATTTGCCAGATCCCACTCAGTCCATTCTTCCCCACTTACTTCTTCCCCCGTTGATTCCCCCTCCATCCCCAAATTAGATAATCCCGTCCCCCATGATCCAGCCGTACTATCCCCCGTAGTATCCCCCCCACCCACCGATTCTGCGCTATACCAGACATCGTCAGACGAAATTTCCCCCCTTTTCTCCTCCCCCCTTCCCCCCTGCTTCCCCGATTTAATCGTAAATCTTTCTCTGAACATTATTGGCCTTTTTTTTTCTGAAAATCAAAGAAAAAAACAAAAATGTCTCACACCACAACATCAAAAGCAACTCAAACTAATTACACACCGACAAAACCCGACATCCAACCACACAGACCAAACAACTTGGGCGCCCAAGACAATGACTTCTATACAACATCACAAACAATAACGTCACCAATCACAATCTATATGACAAATATGACATCACCAATGACATATCTTGCACAACAACAAGACATCAGACAATAACGTCACCAATCACAATCTATATGACAAATATGACATCACCAATGACATCTTGCACAACAACAACAAGACATCACAACTTCACTTGCCCTAATTCCTCTAACCTACTCCACTTCTTCACTGGAAGCAGGCTACACATAATTTTTTTTTCATTATTAATTATGCATCTTCCCAAATTACATTGTGACTTGTGACTTGTGACCCAGGATGCACCTAGGACCTTTTGGACGAGTCTGCTCACTTCTGACATAGCATAGCATGATTATCCTTTTCCTCTAGCATCAACACCAAAGAAACTTCTAACATGACCCTAGACCTTATCTAGGAGCAGTCATATGCGGACAAAAACTGGGGTTTTCAAACCTTCCGACCCCCTCGTGTAACACGAGGCTCTATCATCGGTAGAACCGAAGGGGTATCTTCGTGCACTTTTGTCGGTCGCGGTTTCTTAACTTCTCGCGGTTCCGCAAACAATAAGTCCAAGTTCCAATCCGGAACTTCATCTGTCAAACCGAGAGGAATGGGATCCCCCACAACACCAGGGGCATGCAGTACAGGTTGTATGCCCTCCTCAGGGGAAGACTCCACTGATACCCAATCTGGTACTCGTCCTTGTCCAGACTTTCCCGTGTCAGCGGTGAATTCCCCCGAAGAAAGCTTTATGGATTCTAAACTTGGTACTTGTCCTTGTCCGTGTCGGATGCCCTAACTAAACTCAGTACAGCGTGACGTCTCCGTCGTACCGATAGAGGGATGTCCCTGTCCTGGCATTGACGTAAAACATCATGATGCCACACATGGGACTTCCTCCTGCTCTCCACCCGGTACAGACATGGGGATAACACCTTACTCACGACAAAGGGGCCCGCAAAGATCGGTCGCAATTTCTTGCTCTGTCTAACTTTGACGGCTAAGTCCCTACGATAAACCAAGTCCCCCACCTCATAGGTCCGGGATTGGATTTTCAGATCATAGGTACGTTTTTGTCTATTTTGAGTAACCCCAATCCGTTCTCGGGCCAGGCGATGCACTTCCTCCATATGTTTCAAGAGGTTTACCAAGTAAGCATCCCCCGTGAACTTTTGCATGTTAACCTCTGCTACTCCCAATAGAATGTCCACTGGCAGAATGACTTCCCTCCCCAACATCAACATGTTGGGAGAGAAACCGGTATCGCGATTCGGCATAGACCGAATAGCCATTCCGATTAATGGGAGGTGTTTATCCCAGTCCATCTGCCTATTCTCCAAGTAACAACGAATCACCTGGAGCAACAGACGATTATACCGTTCCACCTGACCATTGGAACAGGGGCGGTAAGGGGTAGTACGAGATTTCGTGACTTCAAAGACCTTGCAAAATTCAGAGAACAGGTTACCGACAAAGTTCCTGCCTTGATCGGTATGCACCTGCAACGGTACTCCAAACCGCACTATGAACCCCTCAAGAAATGCCTTTGCGACGCTTTCCGCCGATTGCTCAGGAAGGGGGCAAATCTCCAGCCATTTAGTGAATTGGTCAATCATCATTAAGATGTAGCGATTTCCCCCTTCCGAAGTCACCAGCGGGCCCAAGATGTCCAGATGGACCCGCTCCATTGGTGCTCCTGCATGGAAAGAGCCCAATGCCCCTTTAGGGTTCACTCTCGGTTTCTTGTTGGTGTTGCAAGTAGCACATGTCCGAACATACAGTTCTACGTCCCGAGTCAAATTGGGCCAAAAGAAAGAACGTTTTGTCAAAGCCAACGTCTTATCGCGGCCCAAATGACCCCCAGTCTTTGTGTCGTGCACTAAGCGCAACACTTCAGAACGTAGCTCTGACGGTACTACTAACTTCAGCTTGGAAGTCACACCATAGTCCCACTGATAGTACAAAACTCCATCTTTCAGTCTCAGGCAAGAACGACATAGCCACAAATGCTTTGTCACTGGACTGCTCATAAATAGTCTTGATGGAGTTTGTCCGGTTTCCACATGATCAATCACGGGACGAAGCTGTAAGTCATTATACTGTTTTTCCCTCATTTCAGATGGGGAGAACAATTCAGAGATGACGTCTAGCGACCCAGGGTCTGGATCTGGGTCAGCCTGGTCATCCAGATCGATGAACAAAGCCCGTACCGCAATTGCTGCCGTACCAGTGGTGGCCAAAGGGATCACATCATCCACATCCTCTGTGAAACGACTCCACTGGTTATGGGCTCTCAGACAGAACTTACATCCCCCACAAGGAAGGAATTCGGGTTGGCTTCCCGCCACATAGCAGTTACATGCGGGTAAGCAGTCTGGGATGCGTGACAATCCATCGGCATTCCAATGAATAGTCGATGGCATTACGCTCATAAGTCCATTCATAAATCTAGTCTGGGAGTTGTCCAGCACAGCCGTAGGGACAGTGGTATCCTCCAATATTCCCTCATCGGCATGTTGCTGAGCCGGCTCCTGCCTTGGCTCTTGCTGAACAACCTCGCCGACCGGAAAGGTATTATTTAGTGGATTTAATTCCACTCCTGCACGTGGAGCATTCACAGGTGCAGGTGGCACATTCACCTGAACATGATCACTCGACTGAACCGAAACTGCGTTCAACCGAGCATGGAATGTATTTACTGGTGCAGGCGATGGCGTTACTGGAACCGGAACTGCATTCGACCGATTTGGAACCTCTTCCCTACCCCTTTCAGTTAACTGTTGAGGTGTGTCAGCATTATCTGCTAGGTCCGCCTGACGAGCGTCCCTTGTCTGTTCAGAGGTTACCTGTAATGAACTCTCTGATGCTCCCCCACGTTGGTTACTTAATAATGCAACGACAATTCTTATATCGGAACCCATTTGTTCTACTTTACCATCCACTTGACCTACTTGAGTATTTACTTGGTCAACTTTAACATCCACTTGACCTACTCGAGTATCTACTTGGTCAACTTTGTCATTCACTTGACCTACTTGCGTGTTTACTTGTTGACCTAATTGTTCAACCTTAATATCCACTTGAGTCAATTGAAGGCATTGAGTATCAACCTTTTCCTCTATTTCACCTACTCGATCAGTCAATTCCTGATGCTGGTCAACTACTGTTTCTACTTCATTCCGAAGACGCTGAATGACTTCTCCCCATTGATCATTCCTACTAGAAAAATCACTAATGAATTTCTGTATCTCGTGGTCCCTGGTGGCCAATTGACTCTCCAAGAACACACGATTTTCCACAAATTTCTTTTGCAATCCACGTAAATGACTTTCTTGAAGTTTTAATTGATACTCCATGAGTGTACTACCCTGCATCTCTACCCCAGTTATGGTTTCATGCAACAACAACTCAAAGGCATATTCCTTTGTAAACTTTGTTGCTTGCAAACATTCCTCAAATGGAATCAATTCATCTGGTCTTTGGAGAGCTACTAATGCATTAGCCCTAGCTGCACCAATACCTTCCAATTGAATCAATTCCTCACTTGTAGCTATTGCTACATTCAATGGCCCTATCTCACTATCTGCCATGTCAAGAATCGAAGTGAGCAGACAAGCCAACGGAAATTATAACCAATATTCTCCTCTATATCACCCGAAGCCGTCAAGGTCCTATCCAACCATCAATATATCAACCATTAACCAACCAGGCAACTGCAGAAATCAAATCATTAATTCACTATCCACCACCAGTATCGCCACCGTGTATCAGCCCGACTTAATCCGCTTTAAGTCGGCAAATACCGATGATAGGGATGGGGGAAAGAGAAAAAATAAAAAAAAAAATAAAAAAAATAAATAAGTAAATAAACAATGTCCACCTGCACTCACCAACCCGTATAACCAGCGTGCGTCAGTTAACTTCCCTCTCCAAACAATTTGGAAAATACCGATCGGAGATGGGGAGTGAAAAAGAAAAAACACAAAAACCAGTGTTGCGTAACTGGTATTTGCCAACCAGTAGAACCAGTACGCCACAATCAGTTACCAAATGCAAACTGGGAAATACCGACCAAGGACCGATATCAGTAACTGGCACTTACCAATCAGCAGAACCAGCATGCATCAGTTCACCCCAATCAGTTACCAAATGCAAACTGGGAAATACCGACCGAGGGCTGATCACTAACTGGCACTCACCAACCAGCCGAACCAGAATGAATCGGTTCACTTTAATCACTTACCAATCCAAATTGGAAAAATACCGACTGCGGACTAATGTCGCTAACTGGCACTTACCAACCAGTAAAGCCAGTATGAATCGGTTCACTCCAATCACTTACCAATCCAAATTGGAAAAATACCGACTGCGGACTAATGTCGCTAACTGGCACTTACTTACCAGTAGAACCAGTATGAATTAGTTCACCTCAATCAGTTATAAAATTTAAACTGGAAAATACTGACCGAGGACTAATATCGCTAACTGGCACTTACCAGTAGAACCAGTATGAATCGGTCCACTTCAATTACTTAACCAATCCAAATTGGAAAAATACCGACTGAAGATGAATCAAATAATTTGATTTTTAAATTGTACTAAATCGAGGAGTTAATAGTGAGTGAGTGAATAGCTTTTAACGTCGCTTTCAACAATATTTCAGCTATATCACGACGAACCAACTAAGCACCACCCAGCCCAGCCAAAGTCAGAATCCGACAGGATCCTTGTCAGAAACAAACCTATCACTAAGCCAACGAGCCAATTTACAACCTGAAGATGTTTTAGTCAGGGAACACTACTCTTTTAATCTCCAAGATAATTCCACTAGAATTATAATATAAATAATTTTCAATCTATTCAACCCCTCAAAATTATTTAATAGAAATTTCATTCAATATAATACAATCAAATGTTTTGAATTAGAATCCCTGGTTATTACTATGAAGGTAATGGTTGATTACTATAACAGTATTTGCCAATTCTTCAAACATTTATGCCTACTAGCAGTATCAGAATAAGATTAAATGTTGGCTCTTTAGGTGCATTATACTGTATAAAGGATTTAATTGAGGGCTGAAATCTATCCTAATTATTATAATGTCAATCAAATCACAAAAACACAACCTTGCATACATACACACATTAACACGCAACACAGAAAGCAACACACATGATAAACACACAATGATCGATGAAGGTTTTGTTATGAAATGATATGTGAAATGATTTCACACCACAATACTTCAAATTATAAAAATCAAATAATGCCTATATAACCAGCATATTAAAATTTAATACCATTTTCAACCGGAGGGGTCCACTGAGGCCAGCCCTATATATTTATATTAACTCAAACTTTCCTAATCCTTAACTGCACTATAAATTTAGAAAACAAAATAACCGCCGAATATTAGGAACAAAAGAAAATAAATAAATAGCCTAATTAATTTAGAATTAAAGGCCGTACTCAGTGGACAACAGGAAGCCCGGCGAATCAACTCCCAGACCAAGGGAAACTACTCTTGTAATACCCGATTAGATTTCCCAATTGTTCACATCAAGTGAACCGGTTTACTCATATAAAAATAAACCCCAAATAATCAGGTTCAATACCACCAAATACGCGACACCGAAATTGCTCCTAATCCAGAGTTTTATTCCGGCGTTTTCTATCCTATCTCAAACAATAATATACTATTCTACCTTCTATATCATAGTTTGAAAATTGAAACTAAAATTGTCCTGCACGGACTGCACGGACTTAACCCGAAAAATTCTGTCAAATTTTCCTAATTATTTACAAATAAATCCACAATTCCCACTAACCGCTAAATTTATCCTTTATATCCGTATGTTTTGCTTTAATAAAACCGGAAATATTAAGCCAATATACCCGTCTAGAGGTTTCAAAAACCGAAAGCTCTCCGCTAAATTATTCGAAATTCAACATGGCGGCCGAAAAGAAAATGTCAGGTTGCCAAACAGCCAAGACCACGTGCGTTTCAGATTTCGCCCAACAAGGCTATATTTAATTTTGCAATCAAAATTAGGCTTGTATTAGTTTACTTTGGCACCAGTTGAAGTAGGACCTGGTCCGGGAGAAGATGCGGCAGGCTTACCTGTATAATAGATCTTGCAAATCCCTCCGGCTGTATATCGTACCTCTGTCTAGTACGGCTGGATATGGTCGACTCGGGCGAGTCTAAGCACGGACTCTCCGATCTCCCGTTTTCAGCCTTCTGGCTTTTCATTGGCTGAGGGTCTTCGGGATTCTCCGGCCATCTTCGCTGGTTCAACATGATCTCAGCGGCCACTACCACACCACTAACAGTTTTAGCATCAAATTCAAAAATACAATCATAGTATACATAAACATAGGCTAGTTTCCTACAAGAAAGAAGCGGTCAACAGTTTTCAATGATGCCGACAAGATATCACGATATCCGTATCGCTGATCAGTATTCTTAATAATCCATAATAATAGTCGTTGTAAAGTCGTCATCAAGAGAATGATGTATCTCAGTCACTCTTTGATTGTGACTGTGCATATGAGCACCGTGAGGATCTTGAAGTACATGGGTTCATACGGCCCATAGCCCCGGGTTAAGCGGAATTAGACACAAGTTACGAAACGTAACGCCATAGATCTTGCACGCTACGTTCGTATTTTGCTATGAGCATGCGATATGTATCGCCAAATTTGAGAAACTTTGAGTGGAGGCGCTTGGCGGAATAGCTCTGTTTTATAAGTTTCTGCAGCAATGTTTTGTGACGTTGATTAAAATCACGAGCTAGAAGACAAAATAAACATTAATCAAAGTACTTAAGTACTGATGTCGGGTTTACTTGCATCAGAGGAGTTTATTAGTCCCATATTTAGGAAGAATGGTGGTGTTCGCTTGACATGGGGAATCGTCCTCAAGCTGTTCGGTTTGAAGGGCCAAACTTTCGCTTTTATCAAAGGGATATGAAATGGACCATTTTGTACAGCCTTCATGCTGAATTATAAGACCCGAAATAATGAAGGTCTGCAGATGCACGAACACGGATTTATGGCTCACTAAAGTTGGTAAGTTGGCTTATTTTCGTATTTTTAGGCACTTTTCGGTGCGGATTTTCTCTTGTTACAAAAATAGGACACCTTTAACCAAAACCAATTTTAGCTACTTTGACCAACAAATAAGTCTAAATATGATTTTGGTTAAAGGTGTCATAATTTTGCAACGAGAATTTTGGAGAGAAAATGTCGACTGTAAATGCACCGAAAAGTGCAAAATACGGCAGCTTTGAACCACTGTAATTCTGGTTGTGTTTGTCTGTAGGTCTTGATTATTCTTTATCTTTATCTATTCAAATGGTCAATTTGATGCTTTTTAGACAAAAATTAGCCCCACCAGCTGTGTGTATCAAAAACGCATTGAGGACGATTCCCTATCTAAAGTGAAGATCATCTTTGTGATCTTGCACTATATATGAATCATAACTTTTGTTGTAAGGTAGCTTACCAAAGATTGAAAAATGTTCAAAAATATTAAAATTCATATTCGTAATAATAATTCATAAAGTGCCATATAGTTATAGAACAACCTCAAGAATATGTGTGTAAAGTTTGTGTATCCTGTAATTTTTGTATGCCTCCGTAAAGGACCATCGCCGATATTGGACAGATCCACATTTGTTTGACACACCGTGTACGTTGCTGTCCTCTCACCGTGACGGGACAACCACAGTTATAGTCATCCAGTCTCAACCAATGTTCACTAAATTTGCATTTTCCCGGCATCGGCAAAATTAGCCCAAAGCTGAATTCCAAACCAACGAACAATGGCGACTGCAATTTGACCAGTTCAAATGGCGACTGTTCTGATACGTAAATTAGTACAGATGTCAAGAGCGTGAGCCAATCAGCTGTCGACATTATGACCTCGACCAATACACGTCACAGAATATGAATATTAATTCAGCGGGAAACAGTCACAATTTAGTTCAACCAATGGACTACACAAAATATGTAAATGAGCTGTCTGACCTCGTTCCAATCTGGCGAAGGGTCACCAGCAAACACGTTTCACGGCTGTTTGGATTTTTATTCCGCAATAAATTTCGCTGAACTTCAGAGAATAACTTAGCTTTTTCCACTCATTTCCCGGACTCTGTACATATATTTCCTCTGACTTTCCATGTCCTTTCAACGAAATTCCATTACTCTTAGCGCCTGGAATTGCATGGCTTGTGCGAGGCCTGTTGTGAATGCTGTAAGGGGCATCAAATGAGAACAGTCTCCGGGCAGGAGATCAAAACTACACATGTGCAGAAGAAAAAAGAAAAACTGAAAAGTGATACTAATGTAGGGTTTACCCTTGGTAAACCCGACAAAAACTCAAAATGAGGAGGGGGAAGCAAATATTTTAATTTGAGTATCCGACCCAGCACTGTGTTGGCTATCTATCATACCATATATCGGCGGGTTTTGTGGACTTTGACTTGATAAAAGCAACATAACATTTGCAACATACGGCTGCTCAAATTGTGGAATAATGTCACCCAGAAATCACAGAATGCTGGTCCGAGAGCCGAAATACATATTATGAATTAATCTGAGGGAAGAATGTTCACAAGAAACCGGTAGAGGACACACGAGAAGTTAATTCGTTTAAGTACACTGCACCGAAGAGAAGCAAACACATCGAAAGGAATGCAATTTGCTACTTTAAACATCTCAGCATGTGGTCGAAGTTTGTCGGTAATCACTCCAATCTCCAGAGAAAGAGAATGGCATCAAGGTTTCATTTTTACGAGAGCCATTTTATGCCGTTTCCTGTCTGAGACTATTGCCGTTTGTTGGACGGCCCAAAGATACATCCACGCTTCGTTATCAGTCTATTACCGTTACAATGGACCTTTTTAGTGCCAGCTCGAGTAGCGATAATCGATCGCTCAACCTCTTGGCGAGCGGACGAAATGAAAAGCCATCGATTTTTGCTCTGCTGGCAACCGGCAAAGAATCAGTCCAAATTTACATCCTTGAATACTACCTAATTTTGCAAGCCTTGGAGCATGACGAACAAACAGTTCTACTACGCGTTTCTTTGTGTAATTTTAGACCTCTTCCCCGACTGCAAGACTGAACCTCATTATAGTCTGATCCAAAGGACTAAAAAACTTGGACATATTTGTGAACAAGATTGGAGGACTGGCATGTGAGACTTCAAGAAAACCAGTTGTTGGATAATGGGGTCAGTTTATGTAAGTTTAGTGTGTGAAGAGAACTCGGAATATCACAGTCACTATCTCGTAGACCTGCCAGATTCCAATGTTCACGATTAATGGTAGCATACCCATCCATTAATTCGCGGATCTATAGACAAAGTTAATTCAGAATGTTAGCAAAAATACTTGTAAATATTTGCAACAGCTACTTCTTTGATAGTGGGGTGAGTTGAACCGTCCAAACATAGAATACATTGTTAAAAGCGTAGCGAATTGCAGTGGAATTGCAGACCAGTATGATTCAAAAGTTGAGACAATAAAGTATAATGATAACATGTTCATGGATGACAAGTTGTCGAGTTATCAAACAATAATGGTCGAGGATTTGAATCACTCCGTTTTATAATCTGGGAGCCAGGATAGTGTTCTGATGAAATTGTTCGTCTCATCGGCAAGATAATTTTCATCTATACCATGACTTTCTATGGCCATGGGGGTATTACCCAGGGTGCAGAGTTTTGTTATATAGCGAACAATATGTCCCACTACAGACATTCATTTTACATTTAAAAATGTTCCCGATAAAAAAGGAGGTAGGTGTATTTGTATTGCTATATCTCCATTATTATTGAATCAATCTATGTGAACGTGATAAAATACTGCTTCGTGTTACCTCGCGAAGTCTTTTAATACCGAAGATCTTGGTTGTAACCCAACCATATGGTGTGCTTGGAGGTTGTATTCAAATGAAATATTATCGGAAAAATATATTGCCTCTTGAAAAAACGTGTATGTGTGATTGGACTGTCATATCTTTCTAAATAATGGCCCTGTCTGTCTGAACTTGATTATATTCAGCATTTATTCATTGCCATGTACAACCACGATTCGTATTTGTATCGCAACCTAGTATGACATACTTAGAAGTCGTATCCAAATGTCAGCTGAAAGTAATACTCCTCTCCAACATGGGGGTATGTGTAAGTGTGTTGCTATATCCTTCTTATTACTGATCCAAATATGTCTGAATATCGCAATATATTTCTCAACATTACTTAGCAGTGTTAGATGAGATCAGTGTTAAAAGATATATAGCGATTCAAATACATATGCCCCCTTGTTTGGAATGGAGTATTTTTACCCCTCAGCCCGAATGGGCTAAGGGGTATTGTTGTGGGTCCGTCTGTCCGTCTGTCTGTCTGTTCGTCTGTCCGTCCGTCTGTCCGTACCATTTCGTTAACCCCACCTGGCCTGGGGGGGCCATTATGGCCCCCCTACCAAACTTTCTGCGCTATCTCCGGAACGACGAAAAATGGGGTGCTGAAACTCTGGGACTTTATAGTTTATCATATTGGGGTCATTTTGAGTCCATTTGCATGAGCAGAGGATCATGGGTAAATTCAAGATGGCGGCCACGTGGTGTACCAGAAAAGTGATGTTTTTGTCACATTTCTTCAAAATTTCTGCTTTTCCGCGATGAAAAGTGGGGAAAAACTATTTTATTTCACATCACATTAATATTTACTAATTTATCATGCAGTTTTTGCGAAGAAATTGCATAAATAAAAAATTCGGAAAATCCGACCGAAAAATCGACCAAAGAATGCCGTTTTTGGAAATGACGTCACTGTGACGTCATCAATGCGGCCATCTTGGATTTTTTTACATTTTCTGGTAGAGCTTGACCCAAGGGTATAGTGTGATAAGTTTCAGCTCCCTAGCTCAAGGGATGAGAAAAATAATTAGGGGGGGCCGTTTCGCCTCCCCCCCCCAGGCCTGGACAAGTCCCAAAAAGCCCAGGCCAGATAAGGTTAACATTCCATATCTTGAAAACTACTGAAGGCAGGTGCTCAAAACTTCTACCCAGTACAGAATGTATTTTGTAGGTGTGCCTTTTGTATCTTTTGGGTTATTGATATAATGGAAGCATTTTTTAAATAATTTTTAAAATAACAAGTTTTATTATGAATTATGCTTTGGTCAAATTCTACTGACAATCGGGAACCCTCGGGTAATGGAATGGTCTTTGCTGAATAAGGTACCTGATACAACCCAAATGAAAACTGCTCCAAGAATAATTGAAGATAGTTCTCCGCCCGTTTCATATGATTCCCTTTTCATCAGTCTTTTCTCTCCATTCTGCTTTCAAAATATCAACGGAATATTGCCCGCTTTGTCCCTGAATACCAAATTATTCTTCATTTTTGTTTTCTGAATGATCAATGCTCTCCACGAAATACCAGGGGACATAACCCATGCATGGCCAACCCGTAGTTTTTTTCTCAAGGATTGATCCGCCTGTGAATGTAGGTCCAAGGTTTGATCTAGTTTTTTTCAAGTTACGTAAGGTTTGTGATGATATTAATTATAGGAATTGCTTAATGTGCAATTTTCATCACTTTCACGTCTTGATAACCTTTATAGTATAAGTAGCAAGTTCAGGTATCCATACGCGCTAAAACCCCTATTGCAGACTTCGTTTATTTATGTGACAACCAGTAGCGGATCTTTACCGGTACTTTGAGGTGAC